>JARHVA010001017.1:860000-1072500 GCA_037957365.1 Torreya grandis
AAAGAGGAAAAGTACTAAATTAGGATTTATAATCAAAGGAAAATGGGAAGATACACAAAAAGACTCAAATAAAGAAGAACGATAATGGATAATCTCTATTTCAAAGGCTTAGATAAGACTACCTAAGAATGGATAATCTAAGGAATAACCATCATCATAGTTAGGTGTGTGATGATCAATAATGTAGTTAGGGATGAACTTATCATCCAAGGAAGTATGGTGAATATAATGTTGAGTCTTGGTCAAGACAATAAGAATGAGAATGTCTTCGAAAGGAGGTTTTTGAGAATGAGGCTACAAAGAAGACAGAAGCTATGAGATGAGATGAGGCAAGAGATTGGAAGTTTTAATCTTTAGTTTAATTTAATTAGGCCAATCATCATCAGAATCTAAGAGGTTAAGAGGAATGTTCCCAATGAGTTCAGGGTGACCATTATAAACTCTAGTGTAATTAACAAGGAAATTGATGTGTTAAGATGCATGAAATGGAACATTGGGTAAAGGTTATAGAGTAGGAATCTTTAAGACACCATGATCTTTGAATTATTATAAATTCCAAAGGTTAATATTACCCTAAATCCTATAAATGTCTCCATTGTGAGGGAATTTAATGCATTGATAGGTGGAAGAAGTAACTACTCTCATATGGTGAGTCTATGGCCTACCAAGCAAGATGTTATAGGAGAGAGGAAAGTTAAATATCATCACCTTCACATGAATGGTGATATATGGGATGGTAATGGGAAGACACACATAATCTAATGGAGGCATTTGCCTTCTATCATATCCTTGTCATGTGTTGTGTGTAGACTTGAGATTTCATTCAAAATATCCAAGTGTCTTGATAAAATTGAGAGAGGAAACACAAGTACCCAAACCCTCATCAATCAATGCATGATTGACTTGGATGTCACCTATTTCGATACTAATGAAGAAGGGAAGGTCATCTACATAAAGTAGAATCTTGTCGATAATCATAGAAGTGATAAATTTTTTTTAAATAAATAGAAGTATCCATTGTTTAGTCAACATGAATAGACATCTTCTCACACTATTGTAATATACTATCCTCAAATCTAAATAAGACTATTTCACATCCTTCTAGAGGAGGATGAGGGATGTTCATATCAAATAAGAGTTTCATAAGATGGTTTCTATGATGTGGAGAGGTCCTCATAAGGTCAAAGAATCGAATTTGGGATGGGAAATTAGTGAGCTCCATAATGGGATCCCACTCATCATAACCCATGAGAAAGTTGTTAGAAATAGGTGCATAGTGATTAAGAAGGATCTCAGAAGGAGGAGCCGAAGTTCATTGGAATTTATGTTGATAAGAGGGAGAAGTTTGAGAACAAGGTTTTAAATTATGTTGAAAAGATGAAGTGGTTGGTTTAGGTTGATTTTAAGAGTTGGTAGAAGAAGTATTAGTAGAAGATTGATTTTTATTAGTGTTGAAAGATGGAGAGATGGCAGAAATAGAATGGGAATTTTTATCCAAGGAAGAATTGGGAATTGGATCATCAAAGTTTATGAGGTCATCTTGTCCCAAATCATTTAAATTAGTTATAGAATAATCCTATATAAAATGAAACATGTGAGATAATGGAGGAGTGTAGATAGGTTGGGAATAAATAAAAGCAATAACCCTTTGCATATTATTCATGTTAACCACATTCTCTTTAGAAGTGGGGTCAACAAGACTTTCCACATTATTGGTAGAAGGGGTGGGCTTGTCTTAGGTATCTTGATTAGGTTGATGATTAGGAAGAAGGTCTTTGTAGATATCCAAAAGAGCATTGGATTGATTTAAGGCTTGATATTTATTATGAGATTCATGAGTTTTAAAATTAATTTTATAAGCTTGTTTATGCTTTCAAATGATAGAATCATGATCAAAATTAGGACCAAGAAGAAAATCCATAGCTAAATTATGAAGATGCCTACATGTCTCATGAGAATGACCCCAAGTAGCATGAAACAAATAAAACTTGTTGGGATCATACCAAGATTGCATAGGATGGGTGGGATCAAGTTCTCATGGTAGAGGCCTAGGTAGAAGTTAAGGTAATTTATTTGAGGATATAGGTTTGTGAGCATTGATGGTATTAGGTGAAGACAAATGAGGATCGGTATATTATTGAGAAGGGGAAGCTAGTTTTTAATATTGATTAGGAATACAAACTTAAATAGTGTGAATGGTGTCATAATATTTTGTGACACCATTATTGGTAGCATTAAAATTTTTATTCTTAAGAGATGAGGACCTGTAGAAGGTTAGGGTGCTTCAAATTAATGCATAAGGAAATATTGAATTTTAACTTAGTCAATAGATTCTTTTAAAGTATGTGGAGAGAGAGTGTGAACCCGATATTATAATTTGGAAAAAAAAGCATTAGTGAAGATATGGAAAATTTTATCATTGGCCATGTTATGTTCACATTTATTTGAGAAAGTTTTCCATCTTTTAAGAAAAGCTTGAGCAATTTTATTTTTAAGTTGTTTACAATATATGAAGTGGGCCAAAGTATTTTTGGGGAGATTACTAGTTTGGAATTATTTAGCTAAAGCATTCAATAAATCCTCTAAACTATCAATGTAATGATTCTAGGTTGATTGTACCAATATAAGGCATCACCTGTGAGGGTTTTGGCTAAGAGCTTAGTAGCAACAAAGGTGTTCAAATTGACCCAATCCTTATAAAGAATTCAAAATGTTATAAGATGAAGGGTAGGATTAGTTGATCTATTATAATAAATTTTAGGGGTGATACATCCTACATCAATTAGCAATTTGAGTGGTAAGAGGCTCATTTTGAAGATGCTTAATGGTTTTGTTGACCAAAGGAGGTTGAGGGATGAGATTGCCTTGGGAATATTGAAGAGGAGGAGGGGGAAAATTTTGATTAAGCATTTACTAAGACATTAGTTGAGGATGAGTTTTAAGATAGAGAAGGGGATTTTGCATTCTTTTCATTTGATTCGTATTATGAGCTTGAAATCTATTCATTTGATTAAGTGTTTGTAATAATATTTGGTGGGTTTAATTAGTATTACTTGAATAATTAGAGTTAGTATTAGATTTGGTATTAGTGGCTTAGGTACCACTATTGGTGTTGATAGGATCTTGAGAAGAACTATGAGAATGAGAGGAACTAGTGGCAAAATTTACTTGTCAAGCAAAAGATGGACTAGTGAAGGTATGAGAAGAAGAAGAACTAGAAGCATGATTACCTTGGGTAAGAAAAAATTCACTAGTGGAAGGATTAAGGATAGTGGATCTTGTGAGAGGCCCACTAGATGTAGAACCTACCATGTTAGTGGATATACTATGCATGGAGGTAGAAGAGGTTAAAGAAGAAGAGGTCATGGTATGAGAAGGGTTCATAATCAAGGGAAAAGGCTAAGAGTAAAAGAAAGTGGTATCTCCAAATCTATTTGAGAATATGGGAGTAGGTGAATGAGGCTCTTCGGATTGACCAATAATCATAAGATGGTAGATGGTAGAGGGATCTTTTCCTCAATGTTAAGGAAATTTAGAGATAAAGAAAATAATTTTGGAGGTATACTCTAATTCATGTTGGTCTTGTAGGGAAAAGAGAGGATTACAATGTGAAGAGGTATTAGGAGGGGTCCCATAGTTTAATACGAAAGTGGCTATGTGAACATTGCTCTCATCTAAGAGAGGATCCCTACTCTGCATATGAGAGACACTATGAGGATTGGTAAAACTCATCATGTTTATTGAATTCAACTCAATGTTGTCTTCAAATAGAAAATTCATGATGAAGGATAAGGACTAAAACTGGGTAAGAGAAATGCAAAATCAATAAAACTTGAAGTGGCATAAATATTATAGGGTTGAATGGGTTAACCTATCATAGGGAATAAGGCCTATAAATAGCATAGGGTCGATTGGGTCAATCTAACACAGTAAATAGAGGTTGTAAAAGTTAGAGGGTTGATTGGGTCGACTTAGTATAGTAGATAGGGAAAATCAAAAAGTCTATAACAAACTATGTCGACTAAAATGATCATGCACTTAAAATAATTTTTCAAGTATTTAGAAAAGTAAGAACTGAAGGGAAAAAATCAATCAATTAGATCATTGAGGGTTATCTAATTGAGGCACACAACACAAAACCTTGCACCGACACTCATTAATGCAAGTTTTTACAATACAAAATATAATTGAGCAAAGAGAAAGTAGTCAACTTGAAATATAAAATCTAGCTAAGTGGTCAACCTAATTTTTTTTTAGATTATTAGAATATAATTTTTAATGTGATGAGAATTTGGATGTAAGCAAAGAACTATAAAATAATCTAAGGGTGGTTTTAGGACATTTGGGCTGAAAGGGATATGTATTGGCAATGGTATAGGCTTGGTATTAGGGCCTACCCCCTCAATTCACACACCACAATGATAAATAAGGGTGTTTGGTGCTTATCCAAAATATAACATTAACCACAAGTTTATACTTAGCCAAAAAAACAAGTCAACGTCCCCCTTGGTGATTAAATCCAAGTAGGTTGGCCTTGGGTAGACAATTGTTAAAGTAATTGTTAATGATTTTGTGATTTGGTCATGTGTGCATAAAATAGAAAATAATGAAACTAAATGGTAAATTGAAAACCACCTAATTAAACTATGTGTTCTATTCTAAGCATTCAATCAACTAGAAATGAAAGTGTGAGCTAATTACTAACATATAAAGGTTAATTCTAACTTTGAAACATGATACAATGTTGACGTAGTTGACAGTGTATGCATAGAATACAAAACAATTTCGATAGTATCACCTCTATACTAAAATATCAAGGTCTAAAAATGAATAGGGTTGATAGAGTCGATTTAGTTATCTAGACAGCACACAAATTACAGAACTAGGTTGACAGGGTCAATCCAGTTAACTGTACAAGGGCAGTATTAAAGAATACAAACTATGAAAAGAAAACATTGTAAGGAAAGAGAAAAAGGATAGAAATGAACCTTGGTGGGTGTGAATATGTAGATAAGTGAGATTGTTGTCAAAGAACCGTGAGAAATGCTTGAGAATTATGCTAACAGGGTCGACAAGGTTGATCTAGATTTTCATATGCCTATTATTGAGTGCCTCAAATGTATAGGGTTGACTGGGTCTACCTATTATGCTAAATAAGATGCTTGAAAATATATAGGGTTGACTAGGTCAACCTAGTAGTCTAAACTGGAAGTCTAAAAATATAGAAAACTGTATTGGGTTAACTAAGTTGATCCAATAGCTTGTACTTGAAAAAGAACTTATATAGAAAGAACAAAGTCATATGGATGTGACTGTATGTTAAACCTACACACAGAAGTTAGAGATAAGTCTATGTAGTCAAACTAGTATGAAAAATATATGATAAAAATAAATAAATAAGTGAACAAATCTTGAAATGGTTAGTTCACATCGGGTTCACTAGAATGTATGTAATCATAAATGCATCATGTATATAAATCAATCCTATCTTGAAGAAGATTTAACATACATATACTTATGATTGAAATAATTATTATTAAGTAGAAACATGACCAATATGAGGATCTGTTAGACCTGATTAGGGGAGCACTTATCACAATACACTATTCTTAGGATAGTTCTAAAGCCTCTAGTCTAGCACAACCGTGTAATAACCCTAAGGGGGTCCTAGGTTTTGATATTTCTCCTTATTATAATAATAAGAAAATTAAATATAATCTAGTTCTCACCAAAGCTTATGGCATAAAGTGGGGGTTAGAAAAAATAAAACTAAATATGCATATAAGACATATGCTCACATCAATGTATATAGAATCCAAATGCATGGAAGAGAATCACAACTGCATTATCTATCTACTCTTATAAAGGAGAAATAAAGTTAGGAATACTTACCTTGAAGACTAACCTACCAAGCCTCAATCTCTCCCTTGGTCATGGTGTTTCATAAGAGGTTGTTGAGGTATGTAAGGATGATAAAGACAAATCATATATAGGATATGCAACCTATGAATGCATCCAATATACTTCTCCATAAGACAATATCTGTATCTCCAAAGAAATTATGGAACCCTATGCTTTATTTCTCAAGTAAAATGGTCAATAAGAAAATTTTCATTTACATTTAATTTTTATTCACTTATTTCTTATCAAATGGAGGGAAATAAACTTGTATTTATAGGTGGATCTTTCCCTAAAACCTTTTGAAAATTTTGTCTAATAGGGTTGACCTAGTCAACCTTGTATAATTCCAGATAATAATTCACTTGGTTCTAAGCTAGGTGAGCTAAAGGTTAAAATAGTTCCTAAGTGAAAATAAGTGGAAACTATACAGGGTCAACCCAGTCGACCCTGTACAATCAACTGACAAAATTGGATCAAGGTTTGGAAAAAGAGGATCAAATGTATCAAAAAAAGCCTGAAATGGGTACAATAGACAAGAATAAGCTTAGGGTAAATGGTTTTAGGAGATAAGTGTGTAGATAACAAGTGGTAAAAGGGATAAAAGTCCTGTAAAGCACCAATGGTATGCCGACCCCTTTCCTAGTGCCCCCTTAAGGCATGCACTCAGAGAGATTGAGACTTGATGAGTTCCTACATGATACAAAGTGTTAGTAATCGATAAAAGTTTGAAACTATTATGTGTTTACATTTTTCTTCTCATTATATTATAAATTGGGTTGGAAAGACCTTTCTTTGTATCCCTCTTCTGGTTGTAACGAGACTCTACTCACTTGAGAACTTGTACTATTGGATTTCAAGCCTTTGAATTAATAAAGAGACTAATTTTACCATCTCATACTTTCATTTTCTATGTTATACTAGTATTTTATATGTTTATACATGTAGAAGAAATATTATCTCTTGTATATGTCCTTTTCATTTCACCTTCATGCAATAAATTTCATCTTTGCAGGTCACATGTGTTAGATTTGGTTATGTGGGTAATTAGCTATGAAAGTTTATTAATTGTGTCTCAAATAGGACCTTTCTAGTCCCAAAATAGGCCATTGCTTTTATGTGGAATATTGATGCATGGAAACTTAATTATAAGAGTGTGCAAGATAAGTTCAACCCCTTTTTAGTCCTATTGTGTTGTCATAGGTAGGTAGAGGAGTCATAAAATCATTAGTTCATCAACTCATGTTTATTTTTTAGTTTCTCTTTTCTCTCTTTTCCCATTAAATCATATATCAGGCTTATTTAGGTGACTGACCAAATGAACCAGACCTCTCTGGAGATTCACCCCTCATACAAGGTCACCCACAACTTGAGGAGCATTTCCATTATATCAGTTGAAGGGAGATGCCTTGAAACCACTTATCCAAAGGGTGAACTTTAGATTGATAATAAGGAGTAGGGGATAATTTATCAACAAACTAGAAACATAAGTCATTAATACCCTTGCGTAATATGAATAATTCATCACAACTCCAAGTTACCAAAACAACTACACGATTACCAACCTTTAGGTGGTAAAGACCACAACATGTTTCCCAAATAAGAAAAAGGCTTAAATATGGAGGCCTCCATTTATAAAATTTTTATATATAACACAAAACATAGGAAACTCAACAACATGTTGGACTTGCTTTTGCCTAGTGACCATGCTAAACTAGGGGAATATTATCCAAAAGTTATTGTATTCACTTTTTGTTAAGATTATATGAATCATATTTTTTTATGTTATACACTCTTTATAAATGTCTTTCTAACATATCTATCTTACATTTTTATACATGGATATGTTATTTTATAGGATATGATCATATTACATATACATGGCGTAGAATACATTTATTTGTTATGTGATCCATTGATGTTATTAGTAGTACATAATAGATTAGAATTTTCTATTTTAATGTGGATGACCCTTGCCCTTGCATGAAATTCCTTCAACATCTCTATGAGATAATTTTTCGGTATATGCACCATTTGAACATGTATATTGCTTATAGCTCTTGGAACTATGTCTTTTAAGAGATTTGAAAGTGTCCCTTGGATTTATTTTATGATATTATTTTTTTGTTATTGTGTTCTTGTTGATATTGTGGAGTTTGATTTATTTGCATTGCGAGTGTCTAGGATCAATCATGCCAAGGAGGGAATGTGAGTTATAGGTAACTCACAATTATAAATATTTAATGACACAAAATAATTTAGATATAATAATAAACACACATTAAATGGATCAAAAAAATGACAATTTTATAAATTAAACTTCCATTAAATATGAATGAATAGGGAAAATAATACATATATTTATAATTCGTGTTTGATAGAGTAAATACATAGAGCATGATATCTATCACTATGACTGTGTATGGCATTGAAATTCGATAGGATGATTATGATACATATTTATACATGAAATAAAATAAGTATTTATAATTACCATTGAGTGCAAATAATATGGTTACAATTCATTTCATCTTCCTTGTTGAGTGATAGTTGAACTTTGACGTTTATAGTTGATAATTTCCCAACTAGATATTTTTCATGTCTAAAATTTATAAACACCACTTGGAAATACACACATTAATGTAAATATGACATGTGTATATGATGGAGGAAGTCCAATGTAGTAACACATAAGTATAGGTTGGCTTGGTGTGGAGGAAAAGCATGTGATTCTTTGATTGAGTGTGAGTAAATCACACAGGACTATGAGCAAGTACGAGTAAGCCACACATGACTATGAAAGGCTTGGTATAGGTGAGAGGTGTGTGTGGTGTATAGTTGATAAGCATAAAATACACATGATTTTTGCATTGATCATTTACCCTTTATTGAAAAATAATGGTCTCCATTCTATCCTTATGTAGCTACAAAAATTGCACATGAAGTTTTTGAGAGTTATACAACCTAGCTTGATCTACATATTTCCCCACTTTGATAACTATAAAAATTTGAGGTGTGTCACAAATGTACATGTGTGTATCACTTAAATGATTTAGTCCTTATCTATTGGCATAAATGATGGGTATCAAGATTAGAAATATGTTGTATCATGATTGGATCACCAATTCGAGGAACATAAGGATGGAGAAGTTCCACATTGAATATTGGGTGAATGCCCAAATATGGAGGAACATAAATAATGAATGTATTCTCACTAAATGTATGTATAATGGAATAAGGAGTATAGTGCATAGGGTTGATATTCCTATGAGGACCTTTGAATTTATCTTTATAAAAGTGCAACCTAACTTTTTATAACTTAGAATGTATGAGGTGTGTGATGTACATCATGACATTCCTTATACTTTTATTGGGTGCAAGAAAGAATCTATTGAAACCACTAATGAATAGATTGTATGTGACATAAATAATCATTATCTTTGTCTATTTCCCATTCCTATGCACATAACTCAATTCCATCTACAGCATGGTAGGGTATGTCTAGATGTTTTATAAGATGAAATGAAATACATGTCTTAAATGGACTATTCTCCATAGAGTTGTGAAGGTATTTATTGTAGGCATAATAAATGTTCAAAATTTTTCCATCCCAAGTGCAAGCATGCACACAATTGTACATTCATAAAATATGGACAAGTGCTTGATTGGAAAATTTTATTTTCCCATATATCTATGGATGAAATGTTGTCAACCAATCCAAATATATACCCATCAAGTCTCACAATGTTTTTCAAAAATGACTCATAAAGTTCAGATCTTGAACAAATATGATAGATCTATTGGGAATTGAAGGTGAATCCAAACATGGTTAAATAAGGCTTGCATATTGAAATCTACATCAATTTCATTATTTTAAGTGACCATGATATATATATTTTAAAACCTATCCACTAAAACTAACATAACATCATGCTAGCATTTTGTCACAATAAACCTAGTCATGACATACATGATGATAGATTCTCATAGCCTCTATGGAAATGATAAAGGTGTGTAAATTCATAGATTCCTAATTATGGGCTTGAAAATGCAAAAAGGAATACAAGGCTTGAGTTGGCATTACATGTTTATGTTCATGTGTGGCCAATATAAGGGTGACTATAATGTATATATAACATTTTTCATGTTGAAGTGTCATAAAGTGTTTTTTTAGTGCACCTCCTTGATGTGATTTTGGTAAGGTTATCCACCAATAACATAGAGATTCATGACCTTGTAAAAAAGTTGGTAAAATAAGTTGAAACCCTAAACTAGTTTACCTTGTATGAGGCTTGAGTAATTTTCTATGAAGTCCTGATCAACTAAGTAGAGAGATACACCGTATATAAAGTTGTGGCTTTACTTATCCAGTACTGTAATGGGTACATGAACTAGTAGTTAGCTAACAAAATATTTTACCTTTTTATCCTTCCATTTCATATGTTTGATCATGAGATGGAACTATTATATGTAAATCATCAATTTCATGTGGTTTGTGTACTCCAGTTTGCTTTATCTACAAGAACTAAAGTGGCTTATGATCAAAATGAAAAACTATCTCCTTCCCCAAGATGTAGTGACACCATTGTTTAATTTATTATAAAATAGCATACAAATATCTTTCATAGGAGGATTACCTTTACACTATTTCACTAAATGTTTTTGAATTCTATGTGACTAGATGTCCATATTGCATGAGAGTTGCATTGAGTGTATATCAGATGCAATATTGTAAAGTTTGAAGTCATGTACAATGTCAAATACTAAAAGTATAAGCACTATGTAGAGACATTACAAAGTGCCAAAAAAGTGTGTTGTTGTGTGGGACTCCATTAAAACTTATATTTTACACATGTTATCTAGCTGAGTGGCTAAGAGATGCAGGGGAAACCAAGGATAAACATGTGGTATAAGTTTTAAAGTCTAAGAAAACTCCTTAGTTCTATAAAAATGCATAGAATTAACCAATCTTTGATCACTTTATTATTTTCTAATTCTACATGTATTCCATCATGGTCAATGACATAGCCCATATACTCAATCTATGTAACACCAATGTAAACTTTTTTATGTTGGCCTACAACTTGGGTTGACACAAAGAGTCTAAGATGTTGTGGAATGGCATAAGTAGATCATACATAAAGTGCATATTTTTTTTTTTGTATAGGTTTGGCAGAAATTCATAATGGACCATTTGTATGATCTTTATCATGTCTGAAAGTTTGTCTTCAATACATATTCAAGATGGATTAGAACCTAATGGTAACCCGAATTCAAGTGGATCTTAGTGAGGTATTGTGTACCTCAGAGTTAATCCAAATGGTCATTAATGCATGACCATGGATTATGATTATTTACTGTGATTTTGTTGATTACATAATAGTCTATGTAAATACAATAGGACCCATCTTTCTTGGACATAAGGACTATTAGACTCCCATAAGGAGGACTAGCATTGATCTTTCCCTAATCAAGGATATCTTGTATTTGGTTCTAGATTTCATTATCTCAAATTCATCTGTGACATAGAGGTATGTTTAAAAATAAGGATCCAAAGACCAAATCACTATGGTGATTTATTACGCAGTGTGTTTGAAGGACTTTAGGATATATGAAGACTTCACCATGATACTTTAGTAACTTGTCAAGTTACTATTATTGTAGTATTATTTTCATGATGTGCACTACTAAAACTTGATTTTTCACATGTGTAGTTGTGTTACAGAAGACCATGAATAAAATGAATTTATGCATGTGAGAAACAAGTTTAAGACAATGCTTGGTAGAGACCAAGGTGACTTTGGTCATTGATGTTGACTCAAATATTTGAAGAAATAATATTTTACATGGAAATTAAAATGTTTTGGCTTGGCTTGATATGTATCTTTAGTGTCATAAAAATATATCCTCCCTATAAATATTTTAAAAATATCAAAATGTGTGATATGTAACATCCTATTTTTCTATGCCAAGATCTAGGACACTTGTTGATTATTAACACCATAAAACATAACTAAAAATGTTTACTTTCTATGTGATCAGGGATTGATCCATTGATAAGATTCATATGTTTTAGTTCATTATTGTTATCATGTTTATGTTAGTGATTTAAATCACATTGTCCTTGTTATGTAACCATCATCATCTCATACTGGTTGTGATTGTTGAATTGTAAGGAACATTTCTCATTAAGACTAAATTATAGTAAAAAAAACTTAGGCGTATAAGAGTTATCAAGGTCCTTAGATTTTATTAAGTTCAATTTATTTAATTATTCTAGTCATAACATAGATGTTTGGAATTTTTAGTGTGTTGTTAAATATAGTTTGTGTGTTCATTATCTATACATTAACAATGCTTTCTTTATTGGATAAGTTATTTTAATCCATATTAATGTTGTAAACTTTTATTGGTTAAATATGTTGTGAACGCATTAACATATATATTTTTTAGGGTATAACCTTTATAGTTAATGTTATGCTTATATCTTAGAAATCTAAAAATCACACAAATGTTGATTAGTTCCTTGGTAGTGAATCTCAATAAAATTAAAGTATAATAGTGCAATGAAACTAAACACTCTTACCTAAATACTAGGGGGGAGCATAACACAATGGACAAAACCAAAAATAAAAGATAAAAACACACAAAATTTTTACCTCCCTTATTGAAATTAGTGTCCACTTATTAGCATAAAATATGTTTTTGTTAGGTCAATTGTATTAGAAACTTTCATCAATGTTTTTGTCCATCTTGGTATCACTTCTCTAATGGCCACATGTGGATTTGATTGGCTTAGCTTCACTTGGTGTGAAGCTTGATATAAATTAGGCATTATAACATTACTTTGATGGCTTCCTAAAGGCATTCCTATAAAATAACCTTACACATAAAATCTTGTTGGCATAGAGTGATGGAACTTATATTTATAGGTCTCAAAACTAACTCTAACACTTGGTTGAGTCTAAAATTATCTAGATTGTGTTATGCTAACCCTGAGTTGGGCCAAAACAATCATGAAGGCTTGAAAACTAATTTTTAGATATTTATGAGCCATGACAAATCATAGAAGATATTTTTTGAGGTTGTGACTCACATTTTCTTGAATTTTAGGAATTAATAAAACATTTTATTAGTTCCCTTGACTTTGAACTCATGTTTATTAAAAAATTCCTTTTTAGATAAATGTAATTCACTAATTCAATTTGGAATATTTACTTAAGCAAGTTTATTGAGATTCAATTTTTGAATTAATCTTGTTTAATGCTTTTTGGATTTTATGAATTGCTTTTAATGTTTTGTAATAATAGCTCGATAGGCCAAGAATGTCAATTTTCTAGGTCACAATTTGACTAGTGTCGAATCCAAGCTAGGTTATTAGTGAATATAAGGTAATACCCCAAATAATAAAGCCTCACCATATTTATGAGTAATTAAATCCCTTAAGTGGACAAATTCTATAAATTTAGGTGATTTTTAGGCTTAAATTATGTCATTTGATAAAAATTGATCTGAATCCTAGTTTAGACATGAAAGTGGCCAAAAAGAGTGTTTACAGTTTACCCATATTTGAGAAGGTTTTACAAGACATAGTCATAATAATGTATTTTCAAAGAATACAAAAACCATTACAATAAATATTTTATGCCCCAAAGGGTGGTCGATTAGCTCTGGATGCCCCATTGAGGGAGTGGGTAGTAAAATAGAGTCGTCAAATGTTCTCTCAAAATGAAGAAAATGACACGATCTAGTAACAATAAGGGTGGAACTATTGGTTTTCCTAAAGGTGGTTATAATCAATAATGGTAATGGAGTCACAGATTTACACAAAGGTGGTTATAATTACTAAAAAGTGGGACACTAATTTTTCCAAAGGTAGTTATAATGAGCAATAGAGGGGAAACACTAATTTTCCCAAAGTAGTTATAATCAGTGGAAGATATGTGGGATGCTTATTTTCCCAAAAGTAGTTATAATCAATGGCATAGTCATTTACCCTAGTAGGGAAGATGTGTCAAAAATTAATTATTTTCCCAAAGGTAGTTATAATCATTAAATTAGATGAAATTGAATAATTTTCCAAAAGGTGGTTATAATCATTAGCTCATTTAATCATGTAATTAAAAAATGAGTTTGCCCTAGGAAGGTAAAATATATCATTGATTGCTCGAAAAATAATTTGGTATATCATGTAAATGGGCAAGGGGATCTTTTGTAAAAAACCAATAAAAGGAATTTATGATGAGCTAACAAATAATAACATGTTTCTAGCCATAGTGTGAGTATGAAGATGCACGTTCAAAAAAACATGGTGTATGGGTATAAAAATAATGTTGTTAAATGATTTTTAGGCCCAATTAAGAGGTTCTTACTATAAAATGACCAATAAATAAGGCATATAAGATCAAATGAGACGTAAAATAGACCACAAAGGTGAAAGATACACCTCCTAGAGTGAGCAAAATAAACTTTAGGCCTTAAGGGGTAAAAATTCAGAGTTTGAAGATATAAATTCACCCCTGGGGTGAAAAATAATTCATTTCACCTCAACTTATTTATGATTTGAGTTCTATTTTTATGTATTATCTAGAAAAATGGCACATAGAGGAGCACAACAACATGTCAATGACTGGGTGAGAGATCACATGCAACCACCACATGATGAGCCACTAGTATGTATTCTCACTTTCATTATTAATGTTATTTATTATGCATTTATTACTAGTTTTAGGTCAAAAATTAGCAAAGTTACCATTTGAATTTTAGGTAAAATGGGTGCTTTGCTAGGGAAATTAGTGACTTCAAATGAATTCATCATTCCTAAAAATAGTGGTTTCATTAAGAAAGTGTGAAAATTGTTGAAATGATGATTTCACCTAAAAAGGTGTAAAAACACCAAAAAAATGACTTCACCATTTGTTAAAATGGATAGTTCTCCATGGAAGACAACAAAATTGGATTAAGGGACCCGACAAGTGTTACATCCCAATTCCTTGCTAAGCCAACTTACTTAATTATCCGTGGAATTTTTATAATTGATAACTTGATTTATTTATTACTAGATAAGTTGTAATTCATATGTTGTTATGGGGTAGTTGTATGTTGCTTAGATTTCATGATTTCATTATTATGTGTTATTTTATGTATATTCTATAAATTGAGATCATGTTAACTTGTCATTTCAATAGTATTTTATGATATTATCTCACGATGTTATAGACTAATTATCTGCTTGTTATGAGTTTGACGTATGAGAAACTCATCCCTTAGAGTATGATGGAGGGAGAGCATCATCAAAGAGGCTAACATAGATAGAGGTGTTGAAGGATGATAGAGAAAATGGTTAAAACCCTACACACACCACATTAGCTAGTACAAGTAGATGCATAATGGAATGGTTAACATAGTGTGTTTTGATGTTGCTTGTATTTAGATAGATATTTACATATGGTTTGATAGATTAGCTAATGATGATGTAGAATTAATCTTGTGGGTTTATGTCATGTTAATGTGTTCATGACTATTAATTTTTTTGGAGAGGTTAATTTGCATAAACCTATATATAGACTAACTCTCATGATTTTGGAATGTTTTAGTACATAAAATGATTATCATCATGATGTCTTAGAAATATCATCATAAGTATTTATGCCTTAATATATAAAAATAATGGCTTGATATTAATATATAACAGCTTTAAATAAAGAACAATGATTATTGGAATGGTATTAATCCAAAATTAATAATTAAAGATTCAATTGTTTACCTTGGCACTAAGTGATTTATTTGGTCATACCAAAATTAAGTCATTTAAGAAAAATGATAAAAATAAATAAATAAATTAAAAGGAAAAAAAAATTAAAAAAAGATAAAATCATATGGGAAAAGAATAAAGAAGATGGGGTGTAGAAGGATAAAAAGGAAATAAAAACAAAAAAATATAAAGAAACATTAGATAAAATAAATAAATAAAAAGGGGTTTAATTTAAAAATAAAATCCAATGTTTATAAAAAAGGGAATAAAAGTAAGGAGAAAAGGAGAGCCCAACATGTATAAAAGGGAGTAGAGAGGAAAGAGAACAACATGGGAAGAGAAGGAATGCGATTTTGAGGAAGAGATGGGACTATAAGAGGAGAAAAAATCTTCTAGTATGGTCTAGATGCCAATAAAAAGGTTAGTATTGCCTTAAATTTGGAAAAATCATGTATTTGTTGACATCTAATTTACATAACAATCTATTGGTGCATAGAATGCATAACGAGTCAAGAAAATTAATATATAATTTATGTACTCATCTAAAATATTATAAACATATAGAATACAATGATTTATGAATAAAAGAGAGTCCTAAGAAAAGCAAATCATAGTATCAAATATATGATAAGTTGAGTCCATGTTTGTTTTTCAAACTAAGACTAAAAATCCATAAAAGTTAACTGTATATTCAACCAGAAAACCATGAAAATCTATAAGGTGATTTGAGTAAGTCATGGTATTACTTATAAAAATAACTATTCAACTATATATAAATGGATCAATTTTGAAGCTGGTCAGAGCAGAAACCGTGAGGATGCAATGATTTGAATATATGGTGATCTATAGAATTATTTGGGATGGCTTGTGTATATATACTAAACTTAGTATATATGGCGACTTAAAAAAAGAATGAAGAGACATAGTACATAAACCTACATGTATAGAGTGATGCAAGTATATAACAACCCCACTGGGCATCCATGATATAATACATTAACTATAGCAAACTTGTATATAATGAAATTCTTAGATTTATAAATTGATCATATATTTTCCATCATATAGATCATCAAAGCATATAATGAGTATGACAAAGTATGATATCATAGTTGATGGAATATATATCAAAGTATGATATCTTGTGGAAAAAATGAAATGATTATCTCTGATAATTAGGTATACCCAATGCTTATGCATGTATATAGTGATGAGTATATGGGTATAGATACTAAGTTGGGTATATATTAATCTGTCAATAGTGATTACATATTTGATTCTTATTATATGTAAGGCAATAAGATGATTACATATTTTACATAGAAAATAAAGACATTTGATTAAGAGTATATTTTTAATGATATAGAATGTATATTGTCACTTATTATAGACGACGCTAATATCATATATATAACTTGTCATCAGTATCAGATATCTAATTTCTCTATTACTTTGTGTTATTTTTTGACATGCTTACAACCATCTAAAATATATCTTAAAGTATATATATATTGTTCTGGTATTCCCCAATATGTATAACATTATGAATTGATTTTAAGTGTGTAAATGATCATCTATGATATTTTAGATATACACGTATTATCTTGGTTAAGTTTGGATACACACTTATTTCTAATGTCTTTTTTTTTTACACTATGTGTTCATGAATTGATTAGAGTGTATCATGTGGTTAAAGTATGGGGTTAAACTATGTAAATCAATGATGTTACATGTGTTACATGTATGGTATTATTATTTTCTCTGAGGACTAAAGAGACAATCAAGAGAAATTCGGTATTCATATGGATAATATGGTATTATTAATATCATACTCATAATACTAATATATGAACATGGCACTGGGATGTATTAGTAATTAAAAGATGTATTTTATGACTATCAGGGTATGTTGTCTGGATGTGGTATATGCCATATCCATTCAATGCTATATTGATTGAATGTTATATATATTATGTATATCCCATAATATATGTAAATTTAATACATGTGAAAGTATTATGTGGGTTCCCAACTCAAAAGTATGAAACTTAGGTGGATTGTGCTAACTTATGTGATAATATTAGCATGAAATTATATCTCATAAGTTAGATATCTACATAACTTATGTGTGATTAAATAACAAACTACATGTGGTGGCATGCATGAACATATATTTAATGGGCCCTATGATTATCTCCCTTTGATCACTAGTGTAGACTGATAATGCTTTATATAGAGTCCATGTAAAATCTTGTCTAGATCCTTTATGTATACAATGATATTATGTATAAATGTTTGTTGTGGCCATAGCTATAATAGTCCACATATTGTATACTCACACATGTTCAGGTAAAATATTTATCTGAAGACTTAGGTATTTCTATAAGAGTATAATATATATATTGGTATAAAGGGGTATGTGCCTATACCTCTAGTTCTATGAATTGTTAAAAACTAAGTTATAGTTTCTTGAAGAATGAGACATTATTTTATAATCATGCAGCCTCCTAATAATATAACAAGTTGTTCAATAAAAGATTATGTGGTCATGAGAGTTATGACTTCTATATTATGATTGGTTGTTTTGGAATTGAGTAGTGTGCACAGTGTTTATCATATTATATATTTTATTTGAATATATTTACATAATTTAGGTTGTGCAGTTTAAACATAGGATTTACCCAATTAGTATAATTTGTACTTATTTGCCTATTATTTATAATTATGAGACATTTTATTCTTGAATTGTAAGAGTGGTTGTTTGTGTTTGAGTATTTGAGCTCATGTATAATGAACAATGATATTATGGGATGTCATAGAGTGTATTGTGCTTGAAAACCATAGTCTAAATGTATGTTATACCTAGATGCTACATACTATAATTGTTATGTCTTTATTCATTCATATGTTCGATAGACTAAATGTAAGCATGTTGGTTATTTCTATGAATAACATGTTTTACGACAGTTAATAGGAAGTGCTATATTGTGTTTGCTTATGGAAATAAGAACATGAACCCTAATATATATATATATATATATATATATATATATATATATATATATATATATAAAATACCTATTTGGTATAATATGAAATTATTTGCTTATTATTTATGTATTAAATGATATTATTGAGATTTATTCATATGTTTGACAAACTAAATATATGTAGTTGATTATTCCTATGCTTATCATGTTTTATGATTATTAGTAGGAAGTAATTTGTTTGAAACTATTGGTTATATATATGTTAACCATATCTTGCATTGGTGGTACTGAGTAAGTAGTGAGATGGACTTCACCAGCTTACTAGCATCATAATTCCAGATGAAGGTAATCCAATCAAGTGGTGTATATGAAATTGACTAATCCTAGAGATCAATAATTATTTGAAAAACTTGAACCAAGTAATGTTAGTTAGACATTGTCCTTTCAAGGTATGGTTTATATGTTTGTGTGATGTATTTTTAGATTGGGTTTCTTTATGATACACCACATGTTTATTTTTTAAAATTATTATCACTTAGATTTTTCATCCATCTTTGTGTGGTAGTGTGTTATATAGTATGAGTTGCAAACTATGGGAAATATAATGACATAATGGGATCACCTACAAGCTATGGGACCTTGGTGAATTGAGATGAACCTTTAGATAATGTCAGATTCCTTTAACTAAGTTTAGTTCAATTGATGTATAACTAGTTCACATTAAAATATTATTCCTTAGTGACCTCGGTCCTAACTAGGGTTTGACTTGTGAGTAAAAGGATTTTAGAATAAATTTTAAAAATGGAAAATGTTGATTGCACCAAATTATTATAGTGTAAATTAATGCTTAATTTTTATGAACATAGTAAAATAATAAATATACTAAAATTTATTGAAGCAAAAACTTATACAAGTATGAAATCTAAGGTAATATTGGGTACTTATTATATAAGGAGCAAGATTCTTCGTTTTCTCTCAACAAGTTTTCAAAAAGGGTAGAAATTAATACCATAGATGAATCTATATGATTGAAAATAAGATTTAAATAATTCATAAATATAATAAAGAGCCTTTCATATACAAAGATAACACATATAAGGAAGGAAAAACTTCAATATATTATCATTCTCGAGGTTACAACATGTAGATCAATTCTTTAAAATGTAGAATAATTTATCCAATGGCAAAAATATAGATGGGTTATGCTAGGAACCTATATTTATATAAAATACTCTCTTGAAAGAGATATAGCTATCAAAACCTTATGCCCATTTAAAGAGAAATAAAATACAAGAACTTTATGCAAATGGCATCCTCTACAGTTTGGAATGGCATCCTTGGTGGAGTAGATGGCTAGAACAAAAAACATGTAACTATTGGGTATTTCAACAAGTGCTGGAGAAGTGGAGAAATCCATTGAAATCTTCATGTAAACATACTCTTCCTATTTTAGTTTAGTTTGTGTTATAATTTTCAAGTAATGAGGCACTAAAATGAACTATCATTTAGTAAATTTGAATGATTTTAGGTATTTTAGATTATAACTTGGAAAACCTAATTTGTAGTTTATAGTTGAGACTTTTACAACTTTTTATGTCATCCAAATTGACAAAAAGGGAATTTTAAATTATAAAATGAGTTTTTTCAAGTTAAGCAACTCAAAATTTGTCAAAAATAAAGGTGAAATTTACAAGTTTCACTTTTGTAACTTAAAGCCTATAAAAAAAATACTTGAAAATTACATGTGGCTCTTTCTCAAAAAGAGCTATTAAAGTGATAGTTACAATTTATAACATAAATTTTTTTAATATGTTTCTTAGAAAAAAGAAATGAAATTTACATAATATACTTTATTTAAATAATTAATCCACAACCATAACCTCTAAAAAATTATTTGTCTTTCTTTGCTTGTATTTTATCAATGTAAGCATCAAAGCTTCTGAAGATCTCTTGGAGGCGATCTTCATCAAGACCAAGTGAATAGAGGTTGTCATCTCACATTTTTACATTATTTTAGAGAGTTATCTAGATTTAGGTTTTTATACTTGAGTTTCATTCCCCATCTAATCTAGTGTATTATGATACCTGATGAATCGATGGATGGAACTCAATTTGAACATTGTATCCCAAGCTAACTCTCTCTTGACCACTCCTTTGAATTTGCCTTGAACCTCTTGAACTGAAAGGATTTGATCTTGATGATCAATTTATTCACATGAAAGTTTAGTAAGAAAATCTTCAATGTCATAGATTATATCATTGGGCTTATCACATATATCTTTGGCCTTATTAATACTCTCAACGAGTATCCTGATTATAAAATGGGATTCCCTATCGAACTCCTCATGCTCTAAAAAAATATTTAATATCTTCTCTAATAGGTTATCATCCTCAATTATGTCAATATCCTATAACTTCAAAAATAAAATATTTAGTTTTTAATCTCTTCCTCATACTTACTTATTTCTAATTTCATAGATGTCTGATCATCCTTTATAGTCTTATAATATTCCATTGATAGCTCTATTACTCCATTTCCTTTCATGATGAGTTCATCATCCCAGTCCTTCATATCCCTCCCCATACTACTAATCTATGACACTACTTCAAGTGTTTCTTTGTTGGAGAATTGAGCAAGAGATTGTGTTGGTTGGGTTACTAGCTCGATGAACTTATTTAAGGTAGTTGTCAACTGATCAATTTTATTCTTTAGTTCATATTTTTTGACCTTGTTACTATCCATCTTCTCAAAATGAGAGCTAATTCTTGAATCTCAGTCCCTCTCTTATCAGATGACCTAGGTGCATTATGGATAGTTGATAATCTCCTACACTAGATATTCTTTTTGTTTGTCTAGTGGGGGAACTAATATTTCCACATATCTCTCCCCCACTAAACCATATGACATCCTATAGATATGGTCCTAGGGCCTACCTTTGATATTTTTGATGCCTCCAATAGACTAAAGTCTAGTGTGTTGGGAGACACCATTTACATGAAGTTCTTAGATTTTCTTGATCTTTAACTAGGTGTAAGGTTTTGATAACTCCCTCTCTTTCAAGAGAGTATTTTGTATAAATATGGGTTCCTAGCATAACCCATATATCTTTTTGTTGTTGAATAAATTATTATACATTTTGAAGAAACTATCTACATGATGTAACCTAGAGAATGATAATAGATTAAAGTTTTTCCTTCCTTTTCTATGTTATCTTTGTGTATGAAAGGCTCTTTATTATATTTTTGAATGCTCTAAATATTATTTTAAATCATATAGATCCATCTTTGGTATTAATTTATGCCATTTTTGAAAAATTATTGAGAGAAAATAAAGAATCTTGTTCCTTATATAATAAGTACCCAATATTACTTTTGGTTTCATACTTGTATAAGTTTTTGCTTCAATAAAATTTAGTATATTTATTATTCTATTATGTTTATACAATGCAAACATTAATTTAAACTATAATAATTTGGTGAAATCACCATTTTTTGGTTTTAAAATTCATTCTAAAACCCTTTTCCTCATAATTCAAACCTTAGTTAGGAGGGAGGTCACTAAGGAGTAGTATTTTAACATGAATTGGTTATACATCAGTTGCACTAAACGTAGTGAAAGGAATATGGCTTTCTCCATAGGTTCACCTCAATTCATCAAGGTCCCACATCTTGGAGGTGATCACATTGTGTCATTATATTTCCCATAGTTTTTAACTCATACTATACAACACACTACCACACAAAGATAGGTGAAAAATCTAAGTGATAACATAAATCATACAACACACGGGTACTAGCTTATCTCTCTAAATTGCCACACCATCACTATATAATCATCTATGAAGGGAGGTATATTCCTTTATGAGGTATTGTGTGGTGGATCTATGGTCTATGGTTTGTGTGGAAAAGTTCTTGGATGATGTTCTCCCTCCCCACAATAGTACTTACTTAGAGATGACACTCAAGATTGCCCTTAGAGATACAAGAGTTTGAGATCTCATGCTCTATGGATATTTTTATCTTGTAGTTTTTACATTGTATTCTATTTATTATTATTGAAATAATATCCTTGATGAGATGTAGTTATTACTTATCTAGACTTGGCAATAGTAGTTGTGTCAATGTACCAGCCATGATTGGGTATTTGTAATTACATTCCATATCTAGTTATGATGTGTTTCTTATGTTGATAGTGATTAATAACTGTTAGATATCACATGTTTATTTATGGTTGGCATACTTATAAAGTTATATCTGGATAACTAATTAGATTCTGATGGTGAATTCTAATGAAATAATATGCTAATTAAATAAAAAAATTATCATATTTTTCCAAGTCAAACCTAGTGGGGTTATTACATGTGGTTTTATAGATATGGCTTGAACTATAGGACCTAATGAGTCCATTAGTATTTTTTTAACCTTTTGTTTACTAGTGAGAACCTAAAGAACATCCCATTGAGAAGGAAAACCCCCAGGATGCAAGAGTATAGGTAGTATTATATTGGTTAAGTGAAGTGTATTTTATACTTGGAGTGTATTAGTGCAGGATAATGTTACACCATGATGGGAGTTGAGAGATTTAGTAAATCCTCATGTATGTCTTGATGGATATTTTAGGTAATAAACAACCTTGATTCTTGGACATTATGTTTAATTATGTGGATAAAATGTTGTGTGGTACATTGAGTGTGTTCTGTTAGGAGCACTCGAACCTTCTTATAATTAAAAAGGTTGGTTATCGAGTGTCTCAATGGTGAAGGTTGTATACGATGTTTGGCTAGGTAAGTGCATAACATAGTTCATGAGTCATGAAAAATACATTCTTATAGAATATTTGATCATGTAGATTGAACATCTCGAGAATGATTACATTCTTACTTGTTAATCAAGTCACCTTTGCCAATTGTGTTTTGTGTTGTGAGTGTTTACAAAGAATGGGATGCTTATCACTTAAGTATATTTGCATTAGTTTTGTTTATTATATACACTAATCCTAGTAGTGGAAATCCTAAAATATAACTCGTGGATTGGCACCGCCTAGTATGGTGTAAATTTTCTTTTACTAGAGTGTAGATGTATTGTTTGAAAATTCCTATGTGTTAGGAGTTATTCATGGATTGACACTCATATGTTTATGTGGATTATTAAGAGGTTTCATCTCACATAGTTATTTTAGATTTGAGTTGTTATTATCTCACCCTCCTTTTACATCATTATAATCCCACTGAGTGGATTCAAATTTTCATGATGTTGATTAAGTGTTCCTTTAATCAAAAAACTTGTTTCTAAAATGTTGTTTTGACCATATTCCCTAGAGTGTGTGGGATAATATGTTCTAATTATTTTTTATAGATAATTTATAAGAATATAATATATTGATGCATCTATGTGGCTAATATTTTCCTTTCAGTTGTGGAAACAGGTTGTGATACTACACATACAGGTTTGGTAAGTAGGTAGTGATTATGGTAACTTGGGTTGTGGTGTTTTATTCATACCATGTGAGGGTATTTAAGAGTTTTTTTGTTGAGATGTTAATTTACAAATTTACACTTGTGTATTTTTAGAGTCATACTTTCTAGTGCTACTTTGTATAATCTTGTGAACTTTGACCATGTGGAGTGGCAAACATTGAATTTATATTGGTTCTAGATTAAGTATTATAAGTTGATTATAATTTTTATGTTATTATTTATCCTTGATTAGATTGGTATTAATATTATCTTGATTTAAAACATGTTGTTTTGATGAGTACTTGATGTACCTTTTTCTTAGAGTGTGTATGAAATAGGATGTGCAAAACATCTTGAAAATCAAAGGGGTTAGTAAAATTTTGTAACTTATTGGGTAGTTAGCCAAGCAAGCAAAGAAGCACTATCTTGATTGTTCCTTTATAAGATTGTAAGGATGGTGTGATCCTTGTTTTTTTTTTTTTTTTAATGATAGTTTTAGTAGTATTTACTCTTAACTATGAATATAATAGAATAGGTAAAGCTTTGAAATATGATACTAGTTATGTTTGGTTAGTGGAAACTTAATACAATTATGGAATAATTGTATGATTTTTATCATAATGTATGTTGGTACATCTAGAATTATTTATCATATATCATTTATTTCTATGATCTTTTAGTATGGATTTGTGATTCTTTGAACCTTGTGCACATTTTGGAGATCATTAGGTCATGAAGACTTAAGGGAGTAGTGGTGAAATAATAACATGAGTAATAAGAGATAGGAGTGGATCCTATTTAGTCTCACATTAAATCAGTAGTTATTGAGTTTAGATCTAACAAATGGAGCTTGTAAAATCTAGGATTTGGCACATAGAGTTGTCAAATTCAGTCATTTGGCCATACACATGTATATTATGGAATGTTTATTCCTTAATTTTGTATACATTAGAAATATAGTATTTCTAATTCCTATTTATCATCATATTTTTTAGGAGCTACATGGAGTAGTAGCAGTATTGACATGCTATACTTATCAAGAGTTACATGGAGTAGCGATGGTATTAACTTATACACATCATTCTTTCCAAGTTATCTAAACATTTTTCTAAAAAATGAGAAAAAACACTCTCTAGGTTAGAGAGATGTGCAGAGTGGATGGAAGGTTTTGTGTAACTATCCCTAGCCATTTATTTTTGGCTTTTATGATGATTTCATGTATTTTTGGTTGAATCATAAATTTGGGAAGTCAATTAAACTATCAGTGAGCTATGTGGGACCCTTTGAGGTCTTAAAAGTGGTTAGTCATGTATAATATAGGCTTACCTTGCTTATTTTGGACCCCAGGGTGGTCAAGATAGAACCATTTAGAGTAAGTGACACTTGTAAACCTTGTTTGCATAATAGGGAGATGTCACAATGCAAGGTCCTATGGGAATAATACTCTAATGATAATGTTAATTGGGAGGGATACAATAAGTTCTACAGGGAATTTTCACATTTATTTGCTTGATTTGATACTTTATATTATGCAATTTCTCTGTTGAATAATATTTTAATTTAGAACTTATGTTTTAATAAGTGTCATCTGAAATGATGACTATATTTTGGGGGGAAGTATGTTATATTATGATTCTTCAATAATCCAACTTACTTGATTTTCTATGGATTTCCTATAATTGATAACTTGATTTATTTATTACTAGCTAAGTTGTAAGTCATATGTTGTTATGGAGAAATTGTATGTTGCTTAGATTTCATGATTTCACTATTATGTGTTAGATGTAGTGTATATTCTCTATATTAAGATCATGTTAATTTTTAATTTTGGAAATATTTTATGATATTATGTTATGATATTATGGACTAAATACCTACTTGTTATGAGTTTGACGTAGGAGAAACTCATCCCTCAGAACATGATGGAGAGAGAGAATCATTAGAGAGGGTGATATAGATGGAGATGTTGGAGGATGATAGAGAAAATGGTAGAACCCTACACACATCACATCAGCTAGTACATGTTAGATGCTAACCATTCCATAGAATAAATCCCTATGATGATATTTGTGAGACATCATGACGATAATTAGTCTATGTACTAAAACTTTCCAGAATCATGAAAGTTAGTCTACATACAAGTTTATGCAAATTAAACTTTCCAAAAACATTAACATTCATGAGCACATTAGCATGACATAAACACATGAGATTAATTCTACATCATCATTAACCAGGTTGTCAAACCATGTGTACATGACTATTTAATGCAGATAAATAAAGGTTTGATATTAATATATAATAACTTAAAATAAATAGCCATCATTATCATAATGGTACTAATCCAAAACTAATGATTAACAAGTTAATTATATACCTTGGTGCTAACTAATTTATTTGGTCATACTAAAATTAAGTCATTTAGGAAAAATGATAAAAATAAAGAAAAAACAAAAAGGAGAGAAAAACAAAAAAAGAGAAAATCATATGGGAAAATAATAAAGAAGATGGGGCATAGAAGGATAAAAAATAAATGAAAACAAAAAATATAAAAAAAATCATTGGATAAAATAAATAAATAAAAAGGGGACTACTTTAAAAAGAAAATCTAATGTTCATGAAAAAGGGAATAAAAGTAAGGAGAAAAGGAGGGCCCAACATGTAGAAAAGGGAGTAGAGAGGAAAGAGAACAACATGGGAAGAGAAGGAATGTGGTTTTGAGGAAGAGATGGGACTGCAAGAGGAGAGAAAATATTATGGTATGGTCTAGATGCCAATAAAAGGTCAGTATTGCCTTAAATTTAGAAAATATTATATTTGTTGACATTTAATTTGAATAACAATCTATGGGTATATAGAATGTATAGTGAGTCAAGAAAATTAATATATAATTTATGTACTCATTTAAAATTACATAAACATATAGAATGTAGCGATTTATGAATAAAGGAGAGTCTTAAGAAAAAAAAATTGTAATATCAATATATGATAAGCTGAATGCATGTTTATTTTTCAAACTAAGACTAAAAGTTAATAAAATCAAAATATATGTTCTATGATCTAGGAATTTGACTCAAGAGAGGATGGTTAGTATGGTGTTAGTTCCAAAATGACAAACAAAATGAAATAAACACACTAATAACATAACATCTCTAGGCCTAGACACTAAGAAGAGATTAGTTAACAAAATCAAATGATAAACACAACTAGAAAGAAAAGAATGAAAACATTATAATTCCTTCACCTTCCTTGGATGTTCCAAATACCTTTGTAGTGGTGGTTTGCTCAGCTTGTGTTCATGAAGTCCTTGGTGATGGAAGCTTGACAACCTCCATCTCTCCTTGGCACCTTTGGCTTGTGGCTTGGCTTGGCTTAGAATCAATTTGGCATGGTAACACTAGTTGCAATGGCTTCTTGAATATATTTTTGCATTATAAATTTGCACCATAATAGCTTAGAAATGATGTGGTAAGGCCTCTTATTTATATATTTTTTAGAATGTTTAGAATGAACTTGAACCATCCATCTTAAGATTGAGATGTGTGGTTGAAGATTAATTTAATTTTTGGAATTAAGTTTGTAATTATCCTCATCATGACATTGAAATAAGGGGAAATTAACATGCATAGAGGGCATCATGGAGGGAATTGATGAGGCATGAGAGGTATGAATCCTAATATTTGTGGCATTTATGGCCTAGGGATGTCTCCTAAGAAATGAGGTCACTTGATGATACAGATATTCAATATTCATTTCCAAAAACAAGTATTGAACAAGTTTTCATAGAATTATTAATTATGCCTTGATTTGGGTTAATTAGATCTTAAGCATGTTTAAGCACCTTGTGCACAAATTACTCAAATTGATCAAAATTCCTTGTTATTGGTTTAAAATTTGACTAGTTTGGAATTGGAAGGTGATGTCAGATGCATTGGATCTGTTATCCCATTTAAGATGCTACCAACAATAAATAACAAAGGCATGGTTCTCATGAAAAATATTTGATAGGGAAAAGCAATCTAGAGCACCTAGGTACAAATTTAGCATTTTGACTTGAAATGAACTGATCAAAGTTAGCTAGCCCATAAATTACATTACCTCATTTAGGGATACCTTGGCCAAAATCAGCACTTGAATATGTCAGTTTCACATCATTTAGCATGTTTTAGTGTTTTTAGCCCAAATTGTACATTTTGGGTAGAAATTGGTCAAAAGCCTCGTTGGAGGTTATTGGTGGTCAGATTTAGGTGTCTACAATTTTCTCCTATTTGGGAAGGTGTTGCAATCTATAAGCAAAGTAACATCTTATCAAAGAATGAAAAGGTCCTATATGCCTACAACTACAATGATGATAAACTAACTATATAATGCCCCCTCGAGGGAACGGTTGGCACAAGTAGGTTGACAAACAATCCCTCAAAAAGAAAGAAGAGAAATGAGGGGACCAAAGAAAAGAAATATGATGAGGTGAAAACATAATGATACTAAAAAATTGGTCAAAATCATTGAGAATGCAAGAGGGATGGTGCACAATGGTTTGCCCAAAGGTGGTTATAAAAATTATACCCTGATAGTGGCAATGTGGTATGATAACACAATGATTTTCCCAAAATTGGTTATAATCATTAAGAAGATGGAGCTACCTCAGTTAGGATAGACAAAAAAGAGAATAACATGTCCCTGTATAGGTAGAAAAAGTAAAATGGTGACAACACAATGATTTTTCCAAAGGTGGTTATAATCATTGATAAATGTAGGTGGGACCATGTACAATGAATTGCCCATAGGTGGTTATAATCATTAGACGTTGATTATGGAAAATATGATAAAATTGGTTGAGGATGATGATAACTTAACACAAAGGGTAATGATGAATTGAAACAACCTACTAGTAGGGAGATGCTTGTTTGAACTAATGAAGGTTGAAATTATTTCATGGTTAATTACTTTGTTTGGGATATGATTAGGAGTAAATCAGGATGTCGGTGCTGAAGAGATGCTACCATTGTTGAATTAACTTCTTGAATCTAAGGTTTGTTTTATCACGTGTCAATAGGCGTCATGGTATAACATCATGAGGACTTGTCTGAAATATGAATGAGGACTAACTCCCATAATCTAATACTCAAGAAAATAATGCACCAATGATAGAAACCATGATGACAATGTAAGCATATGAATATGGATGGATTCAAGTGTAAGTGTGGATAAGGAATCACCCAATGAACACACATAAACTGAATCAAGGTAATAGTGCTTAAAAGCAAATAAACAGGTAGACAAATAAATAATGCAATAGAAACCCTACAAAAATTTCCCCTAGAAAATAGGTGACAACTTAACAAATGAATAAAATGGGGGAATAGAAGAAAAGGAAGGGGGTGGTTGAGTTGTCTTTATATGTACTAGGAAAGTAGATGTTGCCTACATAGTTCCATAGATGTCATATCCAATAAAAAACTTCAAGCCAAATGTAGTTCTCCCAAGGAATGGGAAAAATGTAATAACTGAGGAAAAAATAGAATGGATGTGATAGAAGAATAGGAATGGTCTTGAAAAATGGAAAGTATGTGAGAGAAAAAGGCTAAAAAGGATGGGGAAACTAAATGAAAAGTGATTTACTTGTAACTTAGTAAGGATTCCTAGAATCCTTAAGGCAAAGAAGTGGTCAATGTTTTTGGTCTTTTATAATGATTTTCAAATGTTTTTGGAGGTGTTTTGGAGTGCCTCAACTCAATTGAGAATAACAAGACACTAAATGGTTCAAGCTCACAAAATTGAGAGAGCGTGTAAACTAAGTTACTACTAAAATGATGAGAGTGTGGCTTAGGTTTCTCATAAAATGGTGAGATCGTGGCTTAAGTTGCTTGCAAAATGGTGAGAGTGTGGCTTAGGTTGCTTTCAAAATGGTAAGAGTATGGGGAAAAAGGTGACTGGCTGACCTCAATAAATATTAATCACTGTGTTGGTTGAATATTTTGTCTATCAGCGTACTGGTAAACAAAATAGGTCTGATCAGCCAAAGTAGGAAGATTAGTCATCCAAATGTGTAAGGTTATCACATCAAAAGGAGACTGCTCTCTCCTCTCATCAAGGGGAGGTTCCCTGTGGATATACTATATATATGTATAAACAAAAAATAATACTCAAGGGTAGGATAAGACATCCATCTCTCTTTCTTCAGAGATGATGTGTGCAAAATAAAGGAAAAACTCAAGGGAAATGATAACAACACTCCCCTTCTTTTAGAAGAACTATTCAGCCAGCCATAAGAATACTCTTGAAAATAAAGGCAAAATGTAACTGAGGGCGTAGTAACCAGCAAATTGAGATACATCACAAAGTCTCCACCTAAAATGCTCAAGAGTAATATACAAAGGACAATGAGGGAACAAAGTCATCCCAAATTTCTTTACACATCAATGAAAAGAAAACACACTGAAGGTAGCTATGGGGGCACAAAGTCTCTCCACAGTTGATTCTTCAGGACACCTTCCTGAACAATTTTACTAATCTTGCTTGTTAAATTAATGGAACAAAAAATATATCAAGGAAAAAGAGATAAGAACATCTTCCTTAACAACAAAGATATCACAGCACAAAGTCTAAAAAAATTCCTTGCTTTCTTATTCCAATAACAAAATATGATCAACAGACTGAGCACAAAGTCTCAATGATGCCTCTCAATTTGGGTAGAGTTTGGTTCAGATTATCAAAAAAAGATGCATTTACAATGAAAGAAAGTCCTTTATATAGCCTCTCAAGGAGGACTCGGGAACAATAATACATCATGTTGCATTGGGAACTGATAGGAAGATAGGCTAGAAATTAGGGGAATTTTACCCATTTGATTTTATCAATGTAGAGAAACAAGTCATGCAATTGAAAGATTGCAAATTTCAATGTCCACCTGGCAGTTTGATCTTGTCTTCATCATTCCTCCTTTTTGGTTAATTGAATCGGGTCTTGGATTCATTCATTGTTATGTCTTTCCTTGCTTTCTACTAGTTTTGGTCTTGAATTTTGGGAATGCATTCGGGTCTATAAATTCAAAGGATCAACGGCTATTTCATGGACTTTAAAATTGACGTTTACATGCCCGTCAATGTGCTCTCAACGGTTAGTTCATTATTTTAAATTTGACATCTTTGGGCGCGTCACCCCTTGGTCCTCTTTCAGCTTTCATATTTGCCCTTTTGGGCCTTAAGAAATGATCCTTCAATGGGTCAAAAAGAACCCTTTACTTTGGCCGCCGAGAGTCCCCCATAAGGGCACCTGCCCTTTGGGGTCCTTCGGTAGCCCTTTGCCTTGGCAGTTCCTGTAGACAAATCCCTAAGCTTTCTATTTGAGTCTCCCACAAACTATCCTTCAAGAAAATTCTTGGGTGTTTTCTCCCATAGGTAATTTCCATGAACATTTGTCCCATAGAAAATTCCTGCAGACAATTTTCCCAAGGAAAATTCTTGCTGAGAAAAAGTCCAGGGAAAATTCCCTCGAACAAAAAGTCCATGGAAATTTGTTCCGCAAAGTCTTTAACTGGTCTTCAAATTTTTTGTGCCTACTGCCACTTAGAATTATTTTAGGATTTTTGTCCGAAGGAATTCCTTTGGACAAAAATTTGAAAGAATTAAGTCTTAGCCAATTTTTAAATGCCTTAAACAAATCTGAAAGAATTACCTTTCAGCTTCCTTGAAAAATGACCCTTCCAAAGGGTGCTTTTATTGATTAAGTGTCCTCCGTAAGGGCACTTGTCCTTTGATAAGTTTTCTTATGCATTAAACCACCCCTTTAAACTTTGGCGATGAACCATTCTATTGAACCAATCGGTTGAACCAAAAATGGTTCAAGCCGATAGTTCAATTGGATGAAACAAGCCGATGAACTAAGCATTGAACCAAACATTATGAACTTGCCTTTGAACCAATAGTTGAACCATCTCATTGAACCAATTAGTTAAACCAAGGCTTTGAACCAAAATGGTTCAAGCCAATGGTTTAATCGAATGAATCGAGTGAATGAACTTGCTGTTGAACCTGTTCATTGAACCAAGACGTTGAACCAAGTTTTGGTTCAACGGTTCAAACAAAGCTTAAAAAAATGTCTTTGAACCTAATGTTGAACCTATAGACATTGAACCAAAGGATGAACTGAAAGAATGAACCAACTGAGTGAACTATTTGGTTGAACCAAAAGACGCTGAGTGAAATAAAGCGTTGAATCACTTGGTTAAATCGAGCCATTGAACCGTTCCTTTGGTTGAACCCACCGTTGAACCTTGAACCCGTTAAACCCATTGAACCAAAGTGGTTCAATGGTTCAAGCCACCTTGATTTGGTTAAGTTTTTGGAATCCAATGAACCAATTGCAATGATTGAACTTTGAACCTTGATGAAGCGCTTAACTCTTGCCAAAAATGTTGAACCTTAAATCCGTTGAACCTTTGAACCAAAGTGGTTCAATGGTTCAACAGTTCAATGATTTAAGTCTATTTTTGTACTCAGATGCTTGCTAATGAATATTTTCAACTGAACCAAAGCTCTGAACCAATCCTAGAGAATGACTAAGTGTTGAAAACTGATTCTTTTGACTGAAACCGCTTGCAGAAATCTTTGAACCTGTGTAAATGAACCTGCCTGCATAGTCCATAGACTTTTCTTCCTGCTGAAGAGTCTGTAGATTTTTTGAGAAGCTTGGAAAATGAGGAATTTGAATGTCTAAGACAAATTTTGGAAATGGAAGAGACAATTTTGTTCTGTAAGACCAAAATAGTTCAAATGTTGTCCCAGAAATGACTGCTATTTTTGGAGGACAACAGCTGGCTCCAGTTGGGGAACTTCTACCAATTGCAAAATGAATTAACAGGAGTAGAATCAAAAATTTATAGTGTCTTCATGTGTACCATTGGGCTTTGGAGTCATACTACCTAGAAATGAAAGGCATCAAAAAGAAAATAAACAAAACAAAACAAAATTAAAACTGTACAAATATACATATATACAAAGGCAATGATCTGATACTTTAAGAGTTGAGTGTTTCAGATGTTGCCCATTGTGGGGTAGAGAAAAGAGTGTGTCATCTTGGTATTTCAATAGAAATCTATTTTCACCAATGTGTTGATGAAATATAAATGGGCCTCTCCAAAGGGAGTCAAACTTTCCATGCATCCCCTTTGGTTCTCTTCTTTTGTCCCACAACAGGACTTGATTCCCAATTTGGAAATCACAATTTTTGGCCTTCTAATCAAAGAGTTTCTTTACTAGACTTTGATGAGCAGCAATTATATCCACCAACATGGTTATTTGTTCCTCTAGCTGAGTTAGGCACATGATTCTTTTGTCAAGAGAACTCTCATATGTCTGATCTTCAATGGCCTTTGCTAATTTCAAGGCTGGTAACTCTAAGGTGATTGGTATCTCAGCACTGATACTGTAAAAAAGTTGAAAAGGAAACATACCAATTTCCCTCTTTGGTGTGATCTTGCTTGCCCATAGAGCATCAATCAATGCTTTATGCCATGTCCTTTGATTATCATCTGCTAGCTTTTTGATAATAATTACCAAATTCTTATTACTGGACTCAGCTTGTCCATTTCTTTGTAGAAAATAATCAGAAGAATGAGAGAGTGTAATTAAATAATGAAAAAAAAATTGCATAATCTCTTGAGAGGTGAAATAGGTTGCATTATCAGTAACAATTTTGAGTGGAACTTCAAACCTAGAAATGATATTCTCTTTGAGGAAGTTGCGTACAACTTCTGAAGTAGCATGCTTAGTTGGGATTGATTCTACCCACTTGGTGAAATAATCAGTTGCTGTAAGGACATAATCATGTCCAGCACTTGAAGATGGGTTTATTGTCCCAATAAAATCAAGTCCCCATTGTTGGAAAGGTTCCTCTATGATTACTGGCTTGAGAGGTAGGGCAGCCAACTTGGGTCTTCCAACAAATTGCTGGCAAAGTTCACATTTCCTCACCCACTTCTGTGCATCTTGGAAAAGAGTTGGCCAGTAATACCTAGCTCACAAAATTTTGTGAGCAGTCACAGGAGAAGAAAAATGTCCTCCACAAGCCAGATTATGGAAAGATTTTAAAAGTTGAGTTTGTTGTTCTTTGTCTACACAGTGAAGAAAAACTCCATCTATGCTTCTCTTATACAGGCTGTTATCCCAAAGGACAAAATTGGCAATTTTCAACTTGATAGTCCTCCTTTCTTTGTAAGACAAATGTGCAAGACATTCACCATAAGTCAAAAAATAGGAAATACCTGAGTACCATTCATTGGTAGTGGAGACAAAAAAGACTGTTGGCGTATCTTCCACTTCAGCTTCTTCATATTGTGTATTTTCTAGCTTATTGTCAGCCATTAATTGGCATAGGCCTTTACCCCTGACCAGCTTTGTTAGCTTGATATCTAGATCAAACTCTTGGATCTTTTCAATCCAATTACCTCTTTTTGTGCCAAACTCTTGCTAAGTTAATATAGACTTGACTATAGTGTCAGGAACTAAGGCAGTAGTGTGTGAATTCAGAATATAAAAGCAAAAATATTTGACTACTTTTACCAATGCATAGACGTGATTCTCTATATTTGAATACTTCATTTCATGGGTTTTGAGAGGGCAACTCATGAAAGAGATGGGGGATTCCATACCTTCCTTGTCTTGTTGAACAAGAATCATTGAAAGAGTGTGTTCAGATGCATAGCTGTATATGATGAAATCTTTGTGGTAATCTGGACAAACCAAGGTAGGGGTGTGAGCAATGGTAGTCTTGATATCTTAAAATGTTGATTTACCTTTTTTATTCCAGCTGAAGGTATTCTTCCCTTTCATCATGTTTACAATGTGTCTTGTCTTTTTAACAAATTTAGGGATGAATTTCCATAAGAAATTCACTTTTCTGAAGAAAGAGTGAACATCATTTTTACTTGTAGGCAAATTCAGCTCTTGAATAGACTTGACTCTGTCTGAGTCAATCTTTATGCCTTCTTTGGACACAATGTGTCCAAGGAATTTCCCTTCTATTAATCCAAAAACATACTTCTTAGGATTCAAAGAAATACCATTCTGGTGGTAGCGCTCCAGCACTTGTTGTAAGTGGCGTACATGATCAGATCAACACTTTGAAAAGATAGTCAAGTCATCAAGATATACCACTATGAATTTGCCAATATCATCTTTAAAAGCCATGTCCATAGCTCTCTAAAAGGTAGCACCAGCATTTATTAAGACAAAAGGCATTCTTTTATATGCAAATGTATCCCAAGGTGTGGTGAATGCAGTCTTGTGTTGGTCTGCTTCACCAAATTCAACTTGATTATAACCTGAGAAGCCATCCAGCATTGATAACATCTCTAACTCTGTTACTGTTTGAAGCACTTGGTCCATGATTGGCAAAGGGTAATTGTCTTTTAAAGATGACTGATTCAGATTCCTAAAATCTACACAAATGCAGATTTCACCATTTTTCTTCCTTATAGGTACTATGTTTGCAATCCATGTAGAATGATGGATTGGGAAGATAATTCTAGCATTTAACATTTTCTTTACCTCAAACATAATAATACCTAAATTTTTTAGATTGTATTGTCTAAATTTTTGCTTATAGGGCATTGATTCAGCCTTGAGAGGAATGTGATGGTAGATTTTATCAGGTCTGAGAGACTTCAGGTCTTCATAAGAATATGCTAAGACATCAATGTATTGATGAAGCAAAGAGGTGAACTTGAATCTTTCTTCAAGGGTGCAACACTTACCAATGTCGACCATCTTGGGATTTTCTTTGTTGGTTAGATTTACTTGGTCAAATCCCTGAGATAAACTTGAATCTATTTGTTGTTGTTTGATGAATCTATCATGCTTATCAAACATCTTCTCAAGAGAAAGCAAGCCTTTGGGAATTTTGTTTCCTTTCAGCTGTAGAAATTCTTTATTTATATCTAAATTGGATTTAGAAACAGATTCAGACTTCTGAGATTCACTGCCTTCAAAATATAGCTATTCAAAATTGTCTTTTCATTCCAAGAAGGTAATGATTTGATTATCATCATTGAATATTTTCCAGTGATCAGCATTGTTAGGAACACTTGGTCTATAGACTAGCTCAATGGTATACTTGTCTTCTTTGAAATTTGAATGAGGAACTAAAAGAGTTCCTAAAATAGCAAGTGCATCAGCTCTGTCATTAGACTCTCTGGGTATGGAAGAAATATTGAAAGCATCAAAGCTTTTAATTTGGTCCCAAACTAGGTTACGGTAGTGGTGTAACCTCTCATTCTTAGTTTGATATAGATTTCTCACTTGACAGACCATTAATTCAGCATCCCCTTTGGCATGAAGAAACTTGATGCCTCTTTCTTGAGCGACCTTCATGCCCAGCAATAGAGATTCATATTCAACTATTTTATTAGTGTTGCTGAATTGTAATTTATAAGATAAAGAAAACATATTTATTTGAGAAGATATCAAGACAATCCCAGCTCCCGAACCAATAGAGGAACAGCTACCATCAAATTCCAGAGTCCAAATTTCATCAGACACTAAATTTTCTTCAAATTTTTCTTCATCAGAGATAGAGGGCCCTTCTTCATCTGTATATAGAAAGTAGTTACCCATACCTGTAGATTCAAAAAGGATTTGAGCTTCAAGGGTTGATGTTTGGGTGACTACATACTTTGCTTCTTATTCAGGGAGTAATCTCTTCATCATGCCTTAGATATGGATCCTTGCCTCAGATAAATCCATGTTCAGTTCTCTTCCTACGTCTTTACAAAAATTTCATCCAAGCAAAATGCCATAGGATGCTAGAACGTCAACCACCAAGACAGTCATTTTAATCTTCTTGTTTGGAAAGGCTGTGAATGTAAATTGGGCATCTTTGATTTGCCCTAGTAATGGTACTTATTCTCCATAAAAAAACATCTCCAAAATGTTTTGGTTAGTGTGAGACCAAGAGACTCAGCTACTTTAGCAGGCATGACATTGTTAGATGCACCTGAGTCTATTATACAGTTACTCAGCTTGTGGCCATTGATTAACAGGGAAACATAGAAGGGTTCTATTTTTACAGGAGTAGCTGGAGGAGTAATGATCAAATTATTTGGAATAGGTGTGTTCTTTAGAAAATCAAGAGTTTCTTTTTTAGCTTTTTGTCCTGTAGGGACGGTTTAGTTTTTAACATATTGAACCAGTTTATTCATTTGATCTAGATTAGACTGCAAGTATTCAAATTTAGACATCTATAATTTTGTCCTTTTGACATGATCAATTATGTCAAATGGCTGAATTGAGTTAGGTACAGATAAAGGTACTTCAACTTTCTGATTTTTAGGAGGGATGGGAGGTGGGCTGGTTTGTGAATTGGGAGTACAAGGTGAAGGTGAAACAGATGTATTTACGTTTTGGGTGATGACTAGATCTTTTGATTGAAAAGGTAGAGCGGTCCAACATTTAGCAATTGTGATTACTGATTAAGGTTGTTCTTCTGTCTTTTCTTTATCAGCTTGCTAGACTGATTGGTTTTTGGATCTAGTAAACACTACATATGATCCATCTGAAGCTTCTCCTTTACTTTTGGGTTCATCCTGGTAATTCAAAAAACTAATGTGGGAGTCACCATTTGATTCTTCTTGATTGTCTTCAATGATATCATCATCATTTTCTTGATTCAATTCAGGCTAGAAAGAAAACTCTGATTTTGCTTCAAGGTATCCCATTGCTGAATTGGTTGGAGGAGCTTCCATGGCAAGTTTTCCTTGTGGGGGAGGAAGGTGATTTTGTTGCCCTTGGTTCCTGGCAACATTGCCCTGATATGACTAATTTGGGAATGTCCTTCTGTATGTAGGAACAAAAGACATTCCTTGAGCCATTTGCTTCTTAAGAGCAAGCAACTCATTTGCTAATTTTTACACCATTGGATATGTGGTGTTTGTAGATGCAAATTCAGAAGATGATGAACCTCTGTTTCTATTTGGATCTCTTCTTATCTTCCCTGCTAAGATGAGATCATCTTCTACTTTAGTGGCCAAAAGTTGAGCTACAGCGAGATCTATTTGACCAACACATCTCAAGAGAAAATTGACTTTAGGTAGTTGAGAATTAATGAAAAAGCATTTGAGATTCTCAGTTGTAGGTTAAGCAATGACAGGAATTCTATTTATCAATTTGTCAAATTTGGCTATGAAGTCTCTCATAGGCTCATATGGCTCTTTTTTAATCTATGTAAGTTGAGCCAGAAGTATATGTGCATCTTCTGTAGGTTTGAATCTGGCTTTAAACATAGTTTTAAGAGTATTCCAATCAGTCACAGATCGAGCCTGTAGATGGTAAAACCAATCTGTAGCAGCACCTTGTAGTGTTTCAATAAAAATATTGACTACTACATCTTCAAATTCTACTCTGATTACTCAGCTATACTGAATACTGCAATGTGTTCATCAGGATGAACTTTCCCATCACCATAGAATTTAGGGAAATTCTTCCTAGAACTACGTGGAATTTCATGTAGAGGAGTAAGATTGAGAGGACCAAAAGCATTACCCTAAGGCCCTTGAACTGCCATTATAGGATTCTAAAAAAGAGGGATAACAAATCTCAAAGGGGTAATTATAGGCATAGCTTTATCAATAGTAGAAGTAGATACTTCATCTGGTAATGGAGATCTGGCTTTAGTAGGAGGGAAGCTCTTGGTTCATTGGAGATGAGATGGTGAAGGAAATAGATCAAAATCACTTTGTTATACCAGCTCAAACATAGGGTCAACGATACCTTTAGCCCTTTGGCTTCATGTATACCTTGAATCTACCAGATTATGAAACAAAAATGGAAAAGATTTGACTTTGCTTCAGTTTGAAGCTTGAGGCTTTAAACTATGCGCTCTTTCCATGTTAGTGTGGAGGTGAATGAATAGGCTATAAATGGATAATGGGTATTTCCCCAGTGGAGTCACCAAAAACTATTAGTTGAATATTTTGTCTATCAGTGTATTGGTAAACAAAATAGGTCTGATTAGCCAAAGTAGGAAGATTAGTCATCCAAAAGTTTAAGTTTATCACATCAGAAGGAGACTACTCTCTCATCTCATCAAGGGGAGGTTCCCTGTGGATATGTTATATATATGTATAAATAGAAAATAATACTCAAGGGTAGGACAAGACATCCATCTCTCTTTCTTTAGAGATGATGTGTGTAAAACAAAGGAAAAACTCAAGGGAAATGATAGACAACACTCCTCTTCTTTCAGAAGAACTATTCAGCCAGCCACAAGAATACTCCTGGAAATAAAAGCAGAATGTAATTGAGGGCGTAGTAACCAGCAAATTGAGATACAACACAAAGTCTCCACTTGAAATGCTCAAGAGTAATATACGAAGGACAATGAGGGAACAAAGTCATCCCAAAGTCCTTTACACATCAATGAAAATAAAACACACTGAAGGTAGCTATGGGGGCACAAAGTCTCTCCATAGTTGATTCTTCAGGACACCTTCCTAAACAATTTTACTAATCCTGCTTGTTAAATTAATGGAACAAAAAATATATCAAGGAAAAAGACATAAGAACATCTTCCTTAACAACAAAGATATCAAAGCACAAATTCTAAAAAAGTTCCTTGCTTTCTTATTCCAATAACAAAATATGATCAACAGACTGAGCACAAAGTCTCAATGATGCCTCTCAATTTGGGTAGAGTTTTGTTCAGATTGTCAGAAAAAGATACATTTACAATGAAAGAAAGTCCTTTATATAGCCTCTTCAAGGAGGACTTGGGAATAGTAATACATCATGTTACATTGGGAACTGACAGGAAGACAGGCTAGAAATTAGGGCCATTTTATCCATTTGATTTTATCAATGTAGAGAAACAAGTCATGCAATTGAAAGATTGTAACTTTCAATGTCCACCTGGCGGTCTGATCTTGTCTTCATCATTCCTCCTTTTCTGGTTAATTGAATCGGGTTCTGGATTCATTCATTGTTCTGTCTTTCCTCACTTTCTACTAGTTTTGGTCTTGAATTTTGGGAATGCATTCAGGTCTATAAATTCAAAGGATCAATGGTTATTTCATGGACTTTAAAATTGACGTTTACATGCCCATCGATGTGATCTCAACTGCTAGTTCATTATTTTGAATTTGACGTCTTTGAGCGCGTCACCCCTTGGTCCTCTTTTGGCTTTCAGCTTTGCCCTTTAAGGCCTTAAGAAATGATCCTTGAATGGGTCAAAAAGAACCCTTTACTTTGGCCACTGAGAGCCCCCACAAGGGCACCTGCCCTTCGGGGTCCTTCGACAGCCCTTTGCCTTGGCAGTTCCCATAGATAAATCCCTGGGCTTTCTATTTGAGTCTCCCAGACACTATCATTCAAGAAAATTCTTGGGTGTTTTCTCTCATGGGTAATTTTTGTAGACATTTTTCCCACAGAAAATTCTTGTGGACAATTTGCCTGGGGAAAATTCTTACAAACAAAAAGTCTGGGGAAAATTCCTGTGAATAAAAAGTCTGCAGAAATTTGTTTCGCAAAGTCTTTGACTGGTCTTCAAATTTTTTGTGCCTGCTACCACTTAGAATTCTTTTAAGATTTTTGTCTAAAGGAATTCCTTCAGACAAAAATCTAAAAGAATTAAGTCTTAGCCAATTTTTAAATGCCTTAAACAAATCTGAAAGAATTACCTTTCGGCTTCCTTGAAAAATGACCCTTTCGAAGGGTGTTTTTATTGATTAAGTGTCCTCCACAAGGGCACTTGTCCTTCGAGAATTTTCCTTCTGCATTGAACCACCCCTTTGAAATTTGGTGATGAACCATTCTGTTGAACCAAGACGTTGAACCAATCGGTTGAACCAAAAATGGTTCAAGCTGATAGTTTAATTGGATGAAACAAGCCGATGAACTAAGCATTGAACTAAACATTATGAACTTGCCTTTGAACCAATAGTTGAACCATCTCATTTAACCAATTGGTTGAACCAAGGATTTGAACCAAAATGGTTTAAGCCAATGGTTCAATCGAATGAACTGAGTGAATGAACTTGTTGTTGAACTTGTTCATTGAACCAAGACGTTGAACCAAGTTTTGGTTCAATGGTTCAAACAAAGCTTTGAAAAATGTCCTTGAACCTGATGTTTAACCTGTAAACATTGAACCAAAGGATGAACTGAAATAATGAACCAACTAAGTGAACTATTTGGTTGAACCAAAAGATGTTGAGTGAAATAAAGCATTGAACCGCTTGGTTGAACTGAGCCATTGAACCATTCCTTTGGTTGAACCCACCATTGAACCTTGAACCCATTAAACCCATTAATCCAAAGTGGTTCAATGGTTCAATGGTTCAAGCCACCTTGATTTGGTTAAGTGTTTAGAATCTGATGACTAATTGTAATGATTGAACTTTGAACCTTGATGAAGTGCTTAACTCTTGCCAAAAATGTTGAACTTGTTGAACCTTGAACTCGTTAAACCTTTGAACCAAAGTGGTTCAATGGTTCAATGATTCAAGTCTCTTTTTGTACTCAGATGCTTTCTGATGAATATTTTCAACTGAACCAAAGCTCTAAACCAATCATGGAGAATGACTAAGTGTTGAAAACTGATTCTTTTGACTAAAACTGCTTGCAAAAATCTTTGAACTTGTGTAAATGAACCTACTTGCACAGTCTGTAGACTTCTCTTCCTCCTGAAGAGTTCGTAGATTTTTTGAGAAGCTTGGAAAATGAGGAATTTGAATGTCTAGGACAAATTTTGGAAATTGAAGAGACAATTTTGGTCTGTAAGACCAAAATAGTTCAAATGTTGTCCCAAAAATGATTGCTATTTTTAGAGGACAACACACTGCCTATATTATCCATAAGGCATTAGTAGGACCTCAAGTCACTGTAGCTCCACCCTTACAATGGAGGAATTCAACTAGTACACTAGTCAATTCAAACAAAATAAGCATAGTTGGTAAAAAGGCATAGTATGACATAAGAAGTGGCAAGTTGGTACGTCAAGGCTGAATGTTGCCCCTAGTTTTCCCATAGGTAGTTATGACTAAGACACAATGGCATAGATAAAGGGTAATAATTTTACCAAAGGTGGTTATAATTAGTAGAAAGACTGGTGGTAAGAAAGGAATAATAAATAAAGGATGTAACTACCAAAATAGCTATCATACTATCCCAAAATACAATCTCTATCTGAAGTACTTAAACCAATTGATGAAATTGATTAGATACCTTTATGTTGAAAATGTGTAATGAGTGTCAAAAACCAAGGTCACATAAGCTAGGCTTTAGAACACACTAGGCTGATAGGTTGAAAGTGGAAAGTGGATATGGTAAAGAGGATGGATAAGGATGGTATTTGTACAAAGAGGAATAGTTATAAAATAACATAACTAAAATGGTCTTTATAGAAAATAAACCTTAGTGCTCAAGCATAGTACCGCTTGAGATGAATAATATTCATCAGATCCAAAATTTCATCTCTATCTAGTGTGGCAAGCATGTATGCTCTTGATCCATAATTTGTAGTAATGATGAAAGGCCTATCTAGTTTGGTTTGAATTTCCCTTTATGTTTCTTCTCAGTTATGGTATTCTTTTAGTTTTCTTTAAGGACAAGATCACCAAGTTCAAATGCTTTATACTTAACACACCGATTATAGTGGCCTTTGAGTTAGTTCTAATATGCTTGAAGATTATTGAGTGTGGTTGTGCATTTCTCATCTAGTAGGTATAGCTCTTGTAGGTGAGTTAATCGATAGTCATGATCATCCCAGACATGCTTGAAATAGATGCGTAATGAAGGTAATTCAACCTCAATGGGAAGGATGGCTTCAGTACCATAAAAAAGTGAGTACATAATGGCTTCTATGGGGGTGTGATGATTGGTACAATATGCCTAAAGGGTATGGAATATCTAGAGGTGCCAATCACGACTATCATCATTAATAATCTTTTTGAGAATATTGACAATGGTTTTGTTGGATGACTCAGCTTGGCCATTACCTTAAGGGTAATATGATGTAGAAAAATGTTGTGATGTTATATTTAGTACATAGTTGATCTACATCCTTGTTCTTGAATGATCTTCCATTATCAGTTATAATGTTAGAAGGGATACCATATCGATAAATGAGATGGTTGAAGATGAATTTGGAAATTTGCTTTGCAATCATGTAAGTGAGGGGTATAACTTCAACCCACTTAGTGAAATATTTAGTGGTGGTAAGGATATGTTTATGGTCATTAGATGAAGTGGGGTTGATCTTCTCAATGAGATCAAGTCCCCATGTAGAAAATGGCCATGGTGTCAACATTGATTTTAGAGTTTTTATTGGGGCATGAATAAGAGTAGCATGCCATTGACATTTTTCACACTTTTTTACATATGCAGTGGCCTCTATGTCTATTATGTGCAAATAGTAACTAGTACTCAAGAGATTTTTGGATAGGATTTCCCTGCTAGAATGGGATCCACATACTCCTTCATGAACTTCTCTTAACACTAATGTAGACTCTACTGAAGTTAAGTAATGAAGCAAAGTTCCATCAAAACTATGATGGTAAAGGGTGGATCTAAGTAGAGTATAATGAGCATAATGATGAATGAAGGCTTTGGTTTGTTTTTGAGAGAGATTAGGTGGTAGAACTTGGTCATGAAGGTAGTTGTAAAGGTCTGAGTACCAAATAGAATTAGGACCAACAATATCAAAAATCATGGCAACTATTGAATGTTCATGAGATGGTGCTAAATTTTATTTGATGAGATTTGATACTCTCTAGCTTTATCTATTTATTGAATTAGAGAACCAATAGTAGCCATGGCATCTACAATTCTATTACTAGCCCTTGGTATGTACTCAAACTGAATGTTGGCAATTTGTTGTTTAAGAGTGTCAACCATGGCTTTATATGGATATAACTTGTCATCTTTGGTCTAAAAATGATCTGTAACCTAATTGATGATTAACTGAGAATCATCATAAACTTAGAGGTGAGATATATTCCATTGCACTACTTGTTGGAGTCTTGTAATAAGTGATTCATACTCAGCCATGTTGTTTGTATAAGGAAAGCTGATCTGAATGATTCAGGGATTAGATCCCCCTATGGTGTAATAAACAATATGCCTACCCCCAATCCATGCATAGTAAATAAACCATATAAATAATACTTCTAAGGCTGATCTTTAAGGGTAATGTCAATGATGGTCATGATAGATTCATCAAGAAATTTAAACTTGAGTGGTTGTGTATCTATGAAAGGTACTTCAACAAGTTGATTTGTAAGAACTTGTCCTTTGATTGCCTTCTAATTGACATACTCTATGTCAAACTCACTAAGAAGTATGATCTATTTAGCCATTCTTCGTTACAAATCTATCTTAGATAGTATATACTTGAGAAGATTTACTTTTGAAATGACCATGGTCTTATTATTCAACATGTAATGGTATAGTTTTTGAGCTATGAAAACCATGGCTAGACAAGTTTTTTCAATAGGTGCATAGTTATGTTAATATGTAACCAAGGTATGGCTTAGGTAGTATACGACATGCTCTTTTCCATTGACATCATGTTGAGCCAAGAGTGCCTCTAGAGCATGGTCAACATTTAATAGGTATAACAAGAATAGCTTTCCTGGCATAGGAGGTAATAAAATAGGTAAATTAACAAGATAGTCTTTGAGTTAATGAAAAGCTATTTGGTAGTGATCATCCTAGTGAAATGCAACTCCTTTCTTTAAAAGATGTGTAAATGGATGGAAATTGTCTACTAATTGAGAGATGAAGTGTCAGATTGACTGGATATTAGCTTGTAAACTATAGAGTTACTTTAAATTGGTTGGTGGCCTCTTGGTATAAATTCAAAGAAGAATGAACACCCCCATCTAATATCACCTAAAATAGGGTTTCACCAATAGACTAGCCTTTATCTTTACTTTTTACCTGGTCAAAAAGTGCTTCAAAGAGGTTTTCACTTTGGGACCTCAATGTTTTACTCTTTTTTTTTTGGCTAAGGGTGTTTATTCACTCTCCAAAATAGGCTACAGGATCCAATATGATTAAGAATCTTGATTTGTGATCTCCCAATGGAATGTTGTCTCTAAGGCCTAAGAAATCATATAATGCCTCATCATTGTGGAACTCATCAATTGGTAGACTGGATTCTTGTTGGTCCCAATCTATCAGTTGGGGCTAATATAATGGTAATCAATTGTGATGAAAGGCAAGGGTAAGGGTACAAATGACATTGTTATCAAACATCTTGGTTTTAACTAGGTTATCAAATGTGAGGTTATGATTAGACTCTACTTCACTGTCAGCATCATCATTGCTAGTCACTGGTGATGGAGTTTGAATAAGATATGTTGGGCCACCCCCAAGAGGTTTAAATCCAAGTCCATAAGGTATTTCATACTTAGTCATGGAAATTGGCTCAATGGTCCCTTGTTAATTCAGTCTAAGGCCTCTTCCTTCATATTTGTGATACTCCATGATCCTATTGGGAATAGGATACTTTTCACTTTTATAAAAGTTCGCTTGATTGTCATTGTCTAACCATGATTCATCCCCTTCAAGAGGGTCAGGTTTTAGGCCAGATGGTAGTACAAATGTGACAAGTCCCTTATCTTTATTCTTTTTTTGCCAATGCATATGTGGGGTGACTTTAGGTCACCAAAAGGTTTTCATATTTTGAGGAAGATTAGAAATATTAAATGTAGCATGGGTCACATACTCTCCCGATCCATTATCTAAAATGGTGAAATGATTAGAAGCTTCAGGCGGTGGCCTATGAGAAAGGGAATCCAAGGTATTAGGATATATGCAATTATCTGGTGAAGGATCAATAAGTATATCCTTTCCTTTATCCTGCTTGGAATTTGGATTCATTTCATACTAATAATTATAGCTTTGAAATTTGACCTCAAGATGTTTGCAGTGTTCATATGGGTGTAAATATCCTTGAATATTCACTTTCATCCCTGAGTGGCAAAACTTGATACATTGGTGTAACATTGATGGGACTACATGAATCTCATGTAACCAAGTCTGACCTAAAAGCATATTGTATCATAATTCAAGATCGAGCACATGACAAAGTGTATCATGGGTCAAAGGCCCAATGATAACTGGGAAACTAATGGTGCCTTGTGATTCTCTTTCTTAATTATCATAGGCTTTGATGGTTATTATTTTTGGATGGAGATATGTCATTATGTACCTAAGAAGCTTGATGAGCTTTACAAACACTATGTTGAGGCAAGATCCATTGTCTATAAGGACATGTTTCACTTTATGCCATCTTATATAAACTTATATGTATAATAGATTATTATGGAGCTGGCCAAGGGAAGACATATCACTTTGGTTGAATATGACTTCTTGGGCTGGAGCTAGATGCCCAACCAAACATTGAAATTTATTAGAGGATATGTCACTAGCAATAATGGATTGGGTCAAAAACTCATTCAATATGTTCTTATGGATTATTGACATTCACAGAAAATCTAAAATAGAAATTTGTGCTGGTGTCTTCTAAAAATGTTTCAAAATATCAAACTTTTTATCTTAGTTAGTAGTGAATGGTTTATTCTAAAGCTGAATGGTTGGTTGGATGACAAGAAAAGTGGTGGATGGTTGTGGGCATGGGATAGTAATCTTCAACCTCTGAGTTATAATTGTATAATCAGAATTAAATATTGGACTATTATTACTAACTAATGTTGGAAATGATGTGAGACTAGATAGGATAAGTCTCGATTGTCAATGCACTTACATGTGGTTACATGGTAAGAAATAGTTGTCACTATAAGATCCAAAAGGGGAAGTCTTGGTTTGTTTGTTTGCATGTATGCATTCCTAGGTCAAATAAGGATTATCCATGAAATTTGGTTGAATATTGTTGTTTATCAATGGTTTAGGTTGATTAGTACTTGGTCTAGGATTAATAGAGATGGTATTAATGCTACCCCCTATAATATGACTTACAACCCTATTGTAGTCATGTGTAAATGCATGGTAGGTATATTGGTTGTTACCATTCTAACCTTGGTTTTATCCATTATTCTATCATTTTAGGGTCTACTGCTGATTTTGTTGATTCTATTCATTTAGCCTTTGATTCTGATACTGTTGATTTTGTTATTGTAATGGTTGTTGTTGTTATGGATTATTTTATTGTTACTGATTGTTATGTTGGGGAAAGGGGTTTTGATAAATCCCAAGAGTTTGATTGGAAGTGGAAGAATCATTATCCAATGTTATTTCCCCATTCTCTAACATATTCTCAATTAAATGCTTGATTTGGACACATCTTCATAGATTATGCTCGTTAACCTAATGATAGTCATAGAATTCATTTTCACAGTATCAATTAGGATAAGGAATGCCTTGGGGATAATGCTTTGGTATAGGCCAACTAATTAGATTAGTGGTATCAGGCTTGTAAAATATAGATTCAATAAGTTCTCCTAGATCACTAAAAATACGATGTGTAGGCACGATTCTCTTAGGAGGAGGAGTTTGCAATGGTAAAGGCTACTGTATTTGTTATGTAGGTTTTGGTTGTTGTCCTTTTAGTATTGGTTGGAGAGGTTATTGGGTAGGAGTAAGCTGAAAAGGTGGCATAGATGATGTTTGCATAGTTTGGACATGACAAGATTCAGTTACTCCATTTCCTACAACATTCCTATTATAGTTAAATTGCCTCGATCTTTCTTAGTTATTGGCTTGTGTTAGCTACGATACTTACACATGAACAGGATGCTGATGTTGGCCATTTCCCTAATTGGTACCTTGATTTTGGTTAGTTGAATTAAGCTTGATAACTCCTTTATTGATGAGTGCCCACTCCATCAATAAACCTTTATCAATGATCTCTTTGAAAGTATGTGCACATTGTAGTTCTAGATGGTAAGCTATCTCACTATGCAAATTTTTAGTAAACACAATGGCTAGTTGTTTATCTGGTAAACTATGAGTGAAATGGCTTGCAAGGGATCTCTAAAACTATAAATAACTTGCAAAACTCTCACCAGCTTTTTGCTTTGCTTGTGTCAAGTCCATTAATGAAATCTCATGCTCGAGATTATAGGAAAAGTGCTACACAAATTTATCAAAAAGATCATCAAAATCCATTAATAAATTTTTAAGCAACTTTAAAAACTACTCCAAGGCTTGTCTAACCAAGCTCCTTAGAAATAACATCAAAAGGTATAAGTTGTTGTATGCCACTGGTTGACATGCGATGAAGAATTTGGTAAAATGAGCCTTAGGGTCACATTTCCCTTTATATTTTTCAAATTTTGGTGGTTCATATCTTGGAGGAAATGGTATCTATAAATAATCCATGTTGAATGGATAAGAATACACATCATCCAATTTGAACATTTTAGTCTACTTCCCTACCTGGATGGCAACAATTACATCCTTCATCTATTATAATTATTGGGATAAGAAATTGGAAGGAACATTGGTTTGATTGAGAATGTTAGTTTGGGTAAATGGTTGGGAGGTCAAAAGTGGTACACTTTTACCAGGGTATGATGGAGACACCTATTAGGGTATATTAGCTTGGTTGGGGAATGGACCAAGAATACACATACATGGATTAGGATGTACTTGAAATTACATTTTTGGTTGCATGATATTCTAGTTTGGGTTGGTGATAAAGGTTTGACTTGGAGGATTTTGTGGTTGGGATGGAAAGATATAGCTATAATATGCCTATTTTGGTTGAAAAGGGACATAATACTGACTAATCAAACCTTATTATGGAGTGGGAACTTGTGGACCAAGACCCTGTCTCTGAATTTGTGACACATTTTGAACCAAAAGTTGTCTAGTAGGTACTTGAGAAACATGGGTACCTCCTTGTTGCATGAATCCTTGTGAGGAAGTGAAAGTAGGTTGTAGATTCAACAATTATCACTAACTAATATTTACACATTATTGACTAGTTATTGCTTGGTTTTGAATTGACATATTAGTCTCCAACTGAAGAGGTATGTTTTTCATTATCTAGTGAGTAAGAACATTAGTTACCCCTAATTGAGGTGGAAATGTATTTGTCCTCTTTTGCATTGATACACTAGATTGTGTCTGTTATTGTGGAATACTACTTGCTACCTATTGAGGGGGAGTAGGATTCATCATATTCTATCATTGAGGTATGACATTGGCCATTGCTTGATTACCTAATCTCATAGGTTATACACTTGAGGAAGCAGTCGATAGAGGTTGGGGTTGGTTTGTAGAAACTCTTATTCCTTGGTATGATGATTTGCTCATGGGATTAACTATAGGCACATGTTGTTAGCTAGTTATTTATGTGTTAGTACCACTTTGATCAAGATTGGATGTTGTTTGCACATTGTCCACTATGTTTGGCTCACTATTCAGTGTAGAGGCTGAAGATACTTCTTTAATAATGGGCATATGCATCAAGTTATCTATTGAAGTGGTTTATACAAATGGGTTGGAACTTGGATTCTCTAGTCTAGTTAACTCTATCAACACTCATGTTGAAGGTACTAGATCAATGAGAGGCTTACTTACCATGTTCATCTGATTGAAATCACATGCTAAATTCAAGTAGGTTTGATATGTTGTCTACATTGGTTAAAGTGATCTTCTATCATATTTTACATCGATTAAATATATTAGGGTCTTGATATGTTGTTTGGACTAGAGCCATAAGATTACTAGAAGAAACCTGTTGATCATAAATGATATTATGGAGCACTCTTACTAGACCCGATAAATTTTCATGAGGAAAGTCCACTGAAAAATTGGTCCCTACCTCTATGGATCTAACCAAAATCTCATCTTTATTCTCTAATAATTGTCACTTGAATAAAAATGGATCATATGTGGAAGCCATATTAGTAGATTATGACTGTTGAAGAACTGGCTCATCCACTATGGGTATTGTAGCTAGGGATTGTGTGGTTTATTCTTGGTCCTATTCTAAATAAGGTGGTGTGTTAACCAGATGGTTAGCCTATGGATTTTGGCTTTGTGCCCCTAATTGAGTATTATACGAGGGATAAGAATCCATCTCATAAGCAATATTATCTGCACAAGGGTCTTATACCATTTCTTCCTGCACAACCACATTAATAATCCCTAGATTTTACATGAGTCCACTATGAGTGTAGAAATACATGTTGGGATCCATAATCAATGCTTTGTGATAAAAGGTCAAAGAGTTCTACAAAATCTAAAAGGTATAGAATCTAAAACAGATGATGTTTCAACTTGATCTAGATTTGTCAAAAGGGTCAAAAGGTTTATGCAAAGATTTATGAGGAAATAAGCTAGCGTAAAGTATCTAATGTTTCACTATTCACATAAAGATAAGCACGTAAATGGACCAAAAATCAAAATGCCAAACTCTAAGGTCAAAGTGTTTCAAATCAATCTAATCTAGGAATTTATAAGTTGTTAGGTCTTTTGGCTATATATGGCGTCAAAAGCTAGGCTCAAATAAGGATTGTGCTAGGAATTTTGGACAAATGGTGTCAAAAGCTAGACTTTGAAAATAGATAAAAGTTTTAATCTAACGGATTTTAAAAACTTTTAACAAACACTAGGCATTTGATTCTTGGACATGAACTTGATCAACTAGGTATAAGGTATGAAACAAAAGGTGCTTTAGCAATAGTTTATTTTCTCATAAAGAAGGGCATAAAACTTGGTTCTTTTTGACAAATAAGCTAGACAAAAGTGAGCGGTAAAATTGTGATTTAGACAAAGGATCACAAAAGTACACTCAGATTGGTTTGGAAATATAGGAAAAAAAATTGAACTCTATGCAAGAGGGTTTATGAAACAAAATTTGAAATGACTTGGGTAGTGTAATGATGCTATACTAACCAAAAGGTGTGATAAAAAGTTTGTTTCAAAGACTCTCTAAGGAAAAGACATTTTTCCATAATTTTGACAACATAACACTACTTTTCTTGACTCAAAGTGTTGTGGAGCATAGACTAAAATGCAAGTGTTTAGCATAAAATGGCTTAAGTCTATCAAGTGATGATAATGATTATGAATCTTAAATGGACTTCATCCCAAATTGGAAATTAAACATAAATTCCCTCAAGTTTAGTGAAAATGGTGAACCCACCTAACACATCAACCCTATGAACTTATAAAGGTGAAATTATGAATTTAGATTATAAGTGAAGGACTTAAACAACTTTGGTAAAGGTCTAGACTCAATTGGGTAGCATAACTATGCCAAAGTGGATGATATGATTCTCAAAGTTTTGATGAAATTTGAAAAAGGCAAATTGATGATCTTACGTGGGCAGCATAACGCCTCTTTATTCAAAGGAAAATTTGGACTATGTGTTTGGTTTTGGATTGTTTGTTTTCACCAAGTTTTGACTTCAAACAAGACTTTAATATAGAACAAGACCAACTAATTAATCACCTTTAGATCATAAATTGACAAGGTTACTTGGTATTGTTGGAATCTATCAATATACTTCATTTGAGAGGATTTTAAGTGTTCACCCAAAAGTAAATGCACATTATATACTAGGGTTTTTACACCCCCACTTCTCTCAAATGATAGTACTATGATATGGACCTTAAGGTGCACCCTACACCAAATATACTTCCACAGAAAGTGGGTATTTTTCTAAGATGTAACAAGTTTTTGAATGATCTAGGGGAATCAATTACACAATGACTTTCATGCCAAACAATGCAAAATAAAAGCATGTATTTTGGGTCCATGTTACTTGGCTTGTTACAAAAAGGTCTAGTATTTTTTTTAACCACTACATCCTATTGTTCATTCAATGTAGTGAGATGCCCAAAGTGTCACTACATCCCGTGTGTAATTCCAAAGGATACAAATGAAGTCAATGTTGGGAGATGAAACCCCAGGTCAAAACTTCCCTAAAGAACTTGTGAGAGGTGACAAAGTCCCCCTTGCAAATTGAGATGCATAAAAATAAAGAAATCATGAAAGTATAAAGACTTTAAGGTCATTTTCAAGGTCACTCAAACTTTGATGAATATTTGGGGAGAGTTTTATATGAATTTCTTTCTAAGCCTTGGAATAGGCTACTTGTAATAGGAATGGTGCTTTTGATTCCAAGGGTTCCCTATAGGGGACAAATGGAAGATAATACATGCAAAATCCCTCTTTTCGTCAAATAATATCTAATCTAAAAAACTATTACAAACAAGAATTGACAAGTGTGTTCAATTGTAAACCCAAAATGAAAGATTTGGTGGTGTTCATTTGACCCCTTGGTCTTAGTTGCAAATTTTGAAAACATTCACCAAAAATAAGGTTCCTAATTAATTTTTAAGCATGCAAAGTTGATTTAAACATGTTTTGAGAAAATATTCAAGTTTGGTCCTGCATCAAAAATGTTAGCATGTCCTTTAGATTTGAAGCTCTTTTTAGATTGAAGCAATGAACCTTGAAAATGTAGCTCTCATATCTGTGTTTTTGGAAAAAAACGGTGACCAACATCGGTTATTACCACTGACGTCAATTAATTTGGCTAACTAAGATATAACAAATGTCAATTTTACTAACCGACATCGATTAATATATATAACTGATGTCAATTTTAATTGTCAATGTTGATTAATATGTAAAATCATGGCAAACAAAAAATGGCAAAATAAAGTTAGAAAATCAATTTACATGAGTTTTAAGGGTCCAAATAAATATTTTAGAGTTCAAAAATGATCTTCTTTAGGTGTGAGATACGTCTAGTCCCACCGAGCATGCCATTATGTGATCTAGGAATTTGACTCAAGAGAGGATGGTTAGTATGGTGTTAGTTCCAAAATGCCAAACAAAATGAAATAAACACACTAATAGCATAACATCTCTTGACATAGACACTAGGGAGAACTTAGTTAAAAAAATAAAATGACAAACACAACTAGAAATCAAGGAATGAAAACATAAGAATTCCTTCACCTTCCTTGGATGCTCCAAATGCCTTTATAGTGGTGGCTTGCTTGGCTTGTGCTTATGAAGTCCTTGGCAATGGAAGCTTGACAACCTCCATCTCTCCTTGGCACCTTTGGCTTGTGGCTTGGCTTGGTTTGGAATTGATTTGGCATGGTAACACTAGTTTCAATGGCTTCTTGAAGATATTTATGCATTATAACTTTGCATGAGAATAACTTATAAATGATGTGGTAAGGCCTCTTATTTATAGATTTTTGAGAATGTGTAGAATCAACCTAAACTGTCCATATCAAGATTAAGATGTGTGGTTGAGGATTAATTAATTTTTTAGAATTAATTTTGTGATTATCCTCATCATGACATTGGAATAAGGGGTAATTAAGAGGCATGAAGGGCATCATAGAGGGCATTGATGAGTCATGGGAGGCATGAATCACGATATTTGTGGCATTTATGTCTTAGGGATGTCTTCTCAAGAAATGAGGTCACTTGATGATGTAGATATTCAATATTCATTTCCAAAAACAAGTATTGATTTTTTTTCCATGGAATTATTAATTATGCCTTGATTTGGGTTAATTAGCTCTTAAGCATGTTTAAGCACCTTCTGCACAAATTACTCAAATTGATTAGAATACCTTATTATTTGTCCAAAATTAGACTAGTTTGGAATTAGAAGGTGATGTCAAATGCATTAGATCCATTATCCCATTTAGGATGTTACCAACAATAAATAACAAAGGTATGGTTCTTTTCAAAATATTTGATAGGGAAAAGCAATCAGAGCACCTAGGGGCAAATTTAACATTTTGACTTGAAATGAACTGATCAAAGTTAGCTGGCTCATAAATTTCATTACCTCATTTAGGGACACCCTGGCCAAAATTGACACTTAAATATGTCAATTTTACATCATTTACCATGTTTTAGTGTTTTTAGGCCAAATTGTACATTTTGGGTGGAAATTAGTCAAAAGCCTGGTTGGAGGTTATTGGTGGCCAGATTTAGGTGTCTACATATTCAACTAGAAAACCATGAAACTCTATAGGGATATTTGAGTAAGCCATGGTATTAATTAGACAAATAATTATTCAAATGTATATAAATAGATCAATGTTGAATTTAATTAGAGAAGAACCCATGAGGATGCAGTGAATTGAATATATGGCAATTTATAGAATTATTTGGGATAGTTTGTGTATATATACTAAGTTAGGTATATATGGTAGCTTAACAAAATAATGATGAGAAATAGTACATAAACCTACATGTATATAATGATGTAGGTATATAGCAACCCCACTGGGCATGCATGATATAACACATTAAGCATAGCAAACCCGCATATAATGAAATTCCTAGATTTAGAAATTGATCATATATATTTTGTCATATAGATCATTAGAGCATATGATGAGTATGACAAAGTATGATATCATAGCTGCTGGAATATATATCAAAGTATGATATCTTGTGGCAAAAATGAAATGTATAGCTCTGATAATTAGGTATACCCAATGTTTATGCATGTATATAGCAATGAGTATATGGGTATATATATTAAGCTAGGTATATATTAACTTATAAATAGTGATTACATATTTTATTATTATTATATGCAAGACAATAAGATGATTACATATTTTACATAACGATTACATATTTTATTAGGAGTATATTTTTGGTATTATAGAAATTATATTATCAATTATTACAGATGACATTGATATCAGATATCTAACTTGTCACCAATATCAGATATCTAATTTCTCTATTACTTTGTGTTGTTTTCTAACATTCTTACAACCATCCAAAATATATCTTAAAGAATACATAGAGTATATATATAATAATCTAGTATTCCCCAATATGTATAATGATATGAATTGATTTAAGTGAGTAAATGATCATCTATGATATTTTAGATATACACGTATTTACATCATCTCAGTTAAGTCTAGATATATGCTTATTTTTAATCTATGTTATTGTTACAATATGTGTTCATGAATTGATTAGAGTGTATCAAGTGGTTAAATTATGGGGTTAAACTATGTAAATTAATGATGTTACATGTGTTATATATATGATATTATTAGTTTATCTGAGGAGTTGATAGACAAGCTATAAAGATGTGGTATTCATATTGGATAATATGGTATAATTAATATCATAATCATAATACTAATATATGAATATGGCACTAGGACATATTAGTAATTAAAATATGTATTTTATGACTATCGAGATATGTTATTTGAAATTGGTATATGCCATATCCCTTAAATTATATATTCTTTGAATGCTATATATATTAGGTATATCCCATAATATATGTAAAGTTAATGCATGTGAAAGTATTATGTGGGTTCCCAACTCAAAAGTATGAAAATTAGGTGTATTTTGCTAACTTATGTGATAATATTAGTGTGAAAGAATATCACATAAGTTAGATATCTACATAACTTGTGTGATTAACTAAAAACTACATGGGGTGGCATGTATGAACATATAGTTAACGGGCCCTATGACTCTCTCCCTTTGATCACCAATGTAGACTGATAATGGTTTATCTAGATTCCATGTAAAAGCTTGTCTAGATCCTCTATGTATACAATGATATTATGTATAAATGTTTGTTGTGACTATATCTATAATAGTCCACATATTGTATACTCACACATGTTCAAGGAAAATATTTATCTGAAGACATAGGTATTTATATAAGAGTATAATATATATTGGTATAAAGGGGTGTGTGCCTATACCTATAGTTATTTGGATTGTTAAAAACTAAGTTTTAATTTCTTGAAGAATAAGACATTATTTTATAAGCATATAACCTCCTAAAAATATAACAAGTTATTCAACAAAATATTACATGATCATGAGAATTGTGACTTCTATATTATGATTGGTTGTTTTAGAATTAAGTACTATGCATAATGCTTATCATAGAATATATTGTATTTGAATATATTAATAGAATTTAGGTTATCAATTTAAACATAGGATATACCTTGTTGGTATAATATGTACTTATTTGCCTATTAATTAGAATTATGAGACATTTGATTATTAAATTGTAAGAGTGGTTGTTTGTATTTGAGTAGTTGAGCTCATGTATAATGAACTATGATATTATGGGATGACATAGAGTGTATTATGTTTGAAAACTATAGTTTAAATTTATGATATACTTGGGTGGTAAAAACTATAATTGTTATGTTTAGATTGATTCATACATTTGATGAACTAAATGTATGCGTGTTGGTTATTTATATGAATATCATGTTTTATGATAGTTAGTAGGAAGTATTGTATTGTGTTTGCTTACATAAATTATAATATCTAGCCTAATATATATATTATACCTTGTTGGTATAATTTGAACTTATTTTCTTATTATTTAGGTAATAAATGATATTGTGGAGATTTATTCATATGTTTGATAGACTAAATGTCTGTAGTTAATTATTGTTGTGCTTAGCATGTTTTGTGATTACTTGTATGAAGTAATCTATTTTAAACTATTGGTTATATATATGTTAACCAAATCTTGCATTGTTGGTACTGCTTAAGTAGTGAGATGGACTTCACCAACTTATTAGCATCATAATTCCATATGAAGGTAATCCAATAAAGTGGTGTGTATGAAATTAACTGATCCTAGAAATCAATAATTATTTGAGAAACTTGGGCCAAGTAATTTTAGTGAGACATTATCATTTCATGGTATGGTTTACATGTTTTTGAGATATCTTATTAGAATGGGTTTATTTATAATACACTGCATATTTAGTTTTAGAAATCATATAGCACACAGGTACTAGTTTGTCTCTCTAGATTCCTACACCATCATTATCTTCTCATCCATGAAGGGAGGGTATTTTCTTGATGGGGTATTATGAGGGGGATCAATGGTCCATAGTTGGTGTTGAAAAATGTTTAAATGATGCTCTCTCTCCCCACAATAGTACTTACTTGGAGATGACACTTGAGATTCCCAAAGATACTAGAGTTTAGGAACTCATGCTTTTTGGAGCTTTATATCTTGTATCTTGTACATTGTATTGTATTTTTTATTATTGAGACATTAATTTGATGAGATGTAATTATTTACTTGTTTATACTTTAGAAATAGTGGATGTTTCGATGTACCAGTGTGGCTAGGTAATTGTAATTACTTTCCATATCTCATTATGATGTGTTTCTTATGTTGATAGTGATTAGTGATTTTTAGATTTCACATGCTTATTTATGGTTGGTATACTTACAATGTTATATCTAGATCACTAATTAGATTTTGGTGGTGAATTCTAATGAAATAATATGTTGATTAAATAAAAAAAGAATTATCACATTTTTCTAAGTTAAAGCTAGTGGGGTTTTTACAACAAGGGTCCAACCTCTAGGAGAGAGGAGAAAATAGGTTTGGTAGGGTAGGCATAAGCTCAAAAATCAACATAGATATAGGTTGATGCAAATTTATCTATGATTATAGGAGAAATTGGTTGTTTTGATGATATGGGAGTGATGCTCCAACTACTTATGAACCTCATAGATTTAGATAGTGGAGATGAATGGATTTATATAGGCTTTAGACTTGTACAATGTGGTAGGATGTAAATTATTCATGTTGATTGATCTTACCTAAGTGTATTGGTATAATGGTGGCATAGTGATACATTGACATTTCATCTACCCATTAGAGAGGTGACTGTCACTCTTGAAGATACCTAGTGTATCCTCAAGATATCGATAAGAGGATGTAGGATCTTCTAGACTAATCCATCATAGAAAAATATAATTTTTGATGACTTTGTTAACTATTATGGCATTCCCATGGTTCATAAAAAGGTTTATATAGACATGATTGAGACACACACACACACACACATGACAACCTAGCCCATAAAGACCCTTCACTATCAACACTTATTGATAGGGAGTTCATGTTTTTTATGGTTATTATTAAAGAAATATTTATATTTGATAAGAATGAAATATATTTGCATATGGTCCTCATAGGCATCATTCATATCATGATGGATGAGGCCACACCATTTTCATAGGGCCAACTATCTTGGCTCAATTATGTAGAGATATTCACATGGTGGCATACAAAGGAATATAAAACATTAGAGCGTCTACACTAATGATGGTCTGGGTTTGGGAGCATATCTCCATTGAATGAATAGTGGGTTAGAGATAAGTGTAGGACCCATAAGATCCATTTGCATATAGCTAAGCACATATTAGGGTAATACAATGCTAGCACTAGGGAGAGATATTATTCTATCACCATATGTTTGATGAGCTCACCCCATAGTTCTTCATCTAGAGATCGTATCTTTTGTATCAGTTCTAGTGGCTTAGGGATGGTTGGTATACTACATATATGACATTTAGGTGTTTTTTCATAATTAGGTAGTCTCACATCATTGAGGAGTACCAACCTGATTGGGTCCTTAGATAGTTTAGCATGACATAGGATGTGTCATAGGAGCCTTATTGGTTCAATCACATGACAAGAAAGATCAGTTGAGACAATCTAGCTATTCAAAGGCATGTACTAATTACTATTTAGCTAAGTATTCCACATATAGTTTGGGCCTATATAGGGGGCTTAAAGATGCATGAGTTACACTTGAGTATATTCACTAGTGGGTATAGGTGTGTCATTTACAACTTATCATTATGGGTTAAGAAAGTGGGCAGATGCCTATGAATATAGACAATGCTAAGACCAAGACATTCAACAAATCCAATGATAGTGATAATACCTAACAAAGAAATGGAGGTGATGATGATGGGTTTGGCAAAGGGGATGGTGGGGGTATGATGGAGGTGATGATGGAGAGATGTCCAAGCCATGATTTTGGTAGATACCAACATGATAGTTATAGTAGGTAATCATGTTAATCTACTCTAGGTAGTTCCTTTAGGCATGGGAAGGATAGGTAGGGATGTTAATATTATTAAAGAGGATATCATCACTAGGGCTAGGGATATTGTAGGTTTGGAGTGGTAGGTGGTAGACTTGAAAACTAAACTAGACATCCAAAATGAGGATATGACTCGCCTTCAATCAAATATTACCTGACTAAAGGCTGAGGTGGCTAGGATGGTCTAGATATAGACCCAAATCACTATAAATCAAGATCAAGATATCAATGATAGGGACTAGGCATTATTATATGTTTATAGGCTCTAGTGAGAGTGTGATAAGGCTCAAAGAGCTATTACATAGGCAAGTTTCTCACAGATGATTCTTGAGAGCCTTCAAGTGAAGGATGAGGCCTCATACTACCATAGAGCATATCAAACTACTATTCTCAAGGACTAGTAGGTAGCTAATTTTGAGGTATGGGATGCTTAGAAAGTAGGCAATAGATCAAGTTAATTAAGGACCATGACACATGTTATATGAGATTCAAGATAGTATGTTCATCAGCCACAACCAGCTACACCATCAAGACCACTAGGGACACTAGGTCCACCTCCAGTTATTAGTCCCATAGATACTCAAAGGTAGAGTTGATCATTGGAATTTTTACATATTAGCACATTGTAATTATTTTGACACCATGATGATATGTATATATTCTTGATGTATATGACATTTTTGAGATACATTGACATTTATATTGGTTCCTTCGAGGACTAAGTATATATACATATATTCATTTAATATAAATGTGTGTGTGTGTGTGTGTGTGTGTGTGTATTATGGATCTATTTATTTCCATGTTGATCTCATGTTTTAGCTCATGTGTTAGCATTATGGATGTTATAATTGTTGATTTTTATATTCATTTAAACATGTATGCTTTGTTGATTTTTTGCTTCACCATGTATATGAGATGTTGCTATGTTGTTATTTTATTATGTTTATCTAGAGATGGATGTCTATATTAACACATAATAAACCATATTTATCTATTTATTACTCATTGATTCAGTCTATGTTAGGTATTTGGTTGGTTTGATGATATCAAATAAGTATTATCATTGCATTAATCTGATAGTCTATATTGGTTTGATGTTTGCTATAGATTTTGATATTATGCATCATAGTTATGGGAACCTATAATAACAATGTATACAATAAGCATGGAAAACATAGTTTAAATGTGAATATAAACAACCTAGGAATAAGAGATGAACAAACAAATTCTAGGTGTAAATATAAGATAAATAAACCAAGTGTAGGACTATATAAAAACATTCATAAGCTAAGTGAAAGATATTAATAATCGAGACTTAAGTGTAAATAAAATGCAATATATCTATGACAACTAAGGAAGGCATAAAAAGGCAAAAGGGCAATAATCAAATAAAAAAAATAAAAAAAATAAACAAAGCAAACAAGCAGACAAACAAACAAACAAAACAAACAAACAAATAAATCAAACTAAACAAAATAATAAAATACATAAAGTATACAAATAAATAAAACAAACAAATAGACCAACTAAACACAAACAAACTATACAAATAAATTCAATAAACTAAACTAAAACAAAGGACAATATATAAATAATATTAGTTAAAAATAGAATACAATAAAACAAATTATTCATGCATGTGTAATAGGGGCATTACTCTTGGCGACAGGGTTTCCCCTAGGCTAGGTGACAACATAGGTAAAATAACCCTAGAACAAATGGCACAAGGTTTCCCCTAAGATATATGTAAAATATGGAAAAGGGTGTGATGACAAATGGTTTCCCATAGGCTATAGGAGATAATGATACAAACAATAAAAATGGGGGGACTAGAAGAAATAGGAATGGGTATCCAAGCTGACTCTAGATGCACGAGACAAGTGGGCATTACCTACATAGTTCCATGGACACAAGGTCTAATATGAAATTTGGGATGAATGGAGTTCTCCCAAGATATGGGATAAAATAAAATTGATTATAATAAAACATGATTAACTTGTAGAGGAAAATATGAATGGTTTGACAAAATGGTGAGTACAAAGGAAAAGAAGGGGGTGAAACTCATAGTCATGAAAATGTTAAAACAAATAATTTTGTGCAATTGCAAGAGCATGGTTTAGGCTAAAATTACACTAAAAGACAAGAGATGAGTATCCACTAATTAACTGAATTAGTAATTCATAATTTTTACATCTATGGCTTGGATTAAGCATGAGCTTACAAAATGGTGAGATCATTGGTAAAGGGTGTGTTGACGCAGTGGATTACACCCGAGGGTAGGGGGCCGAGCTCCTACCCTTCCACACACAATAATGGAAACTCCCCTCTCACCTGTGGGACTGGTGAAGCTGGAGGGGAGGGTCTCTAGATAAGGGCTAGCTCCCTTTGATGTATCTTTTAGACCCTAGTTTCTCCTACTGCTAACAAATAAAATGGAAAAAAGTGGGGGATGAAAAGAGAGAGAGATGCTGAAAACAGAACCTAAGCCTAAAAAATGAAAAGGTGATACACCAAAAAAGTTGACCCACCCAGCCTGAATATACACTTTTTACCAAAAAGAAGTGCCCATACACTTCATCTGAAGTGGAAAGCTTTTCTGCAATAGTCAGCTAGGGTTCCATGGAAATATAGGGAGGAAGAAACTACCAGAGGCATCCTCAGACACACTTATGGCATCCTATTCATAGGCACCTACATTCCCCTAGGAACACTTCTGGCAGACCTGCAGAAAAGAGACTTCACAATGCACTAGACATGTTGTAATCGATCTGTGAGAAGCATGAAAGACAATGACTTAACACAAAAGAAGAACACAGACATATACTTTAAAGTGCAAGTCCATATAGAGGTAACAATTTTAATTCCTAATTCAAGGTAAAATTTGGCAGAGCTCTGCCTTACAAGCCCCAAGAGATTTTTGGGCAGAGTTTTGCCTTAAGGCTAAGAGAGTCTTTTTTTCTCAAATGAAAAGTTTACAATATATAGAAAAGAGGAAGAGAACTTGGCACTTTTTGGGAAAGACTTTGGTGCTCTTTTTTCAAGCTAGACCATGTGCACTCTGAGCCTTGGAAAGAGGAATCTATTTGATTTTCAGCTCTTGCTTTGACTTTGGCATCCTAACAGACTGCTCCCTTCAAGGAATTTACGCGGCTTGTCTGCTTATAAATGCAAACTAGAGAAAACAAGCCACACTGCTTACTATTTGTGCCATTTGGTGACCACCTGGCAAACACTATTCCAACTACAAGAATAAATCCCTGAGTTGATACCTCCTCTCACCACTTGGATGCTTTGTCCGTTTCTTGCCTTGTCTCATCTTGGTTTTATCTCTTTATGCTCCTTCAACCCTCACGGATGGTCTTCTGGTGGGTCATTGCATTCCTTGGGATCTTTTCATGGTTAGTGCTTAGGTAATTTAAAATAAAATTTCTATTTCACTATCTTAAAATTGATGTCTGTGCACCTGTCATCGCTTAAAAAACAATGGCTAATCTATCTTCTTGAAGTTGACGGCTTCTGGGACATCACTGTCTTTGGCAAATTCCTTTGGGCCTTTTTTGTGGGATTTTTTCTGCAGGTTTTTTCCTGTGGACAATTTTCCCATGGACAAAAAGTCTGTGAGAAATGGCCACCTTGATTTCTTTCAAGGTTTTCCCCAGCTTTTTCTCTCTCGTGGCCCTTCTGAATTCCTATGGACAAAAGTCTGAAGGATTTCTTCCTTGCCTCTGCTAACTACCTTAGAATTTTTTTTGAAAGAAATAATCCTTTGCAAATTTCTCTTTGAAGTGTTCTCTACCCTCCGCAAGGGCTCTTGAACCTGGAACTACCCTCTGCAAGGGCACTTGTCCTTCAATTTTTGGACACTCCTTTGAACTGCTCAATTGAACTAAGTCGTTGAACCGACCGATTAAACAAAAAATGGTTCAACAGTTCAACACTGCATGCCACTCCTTTGTTAAACCAAGCCTTTAAACCTACCACTTGAACCAAGTGTTTGAACCATTCCTTTGAACCAACCACTTGAACCCAAAATGGTTTAACGGGTCAACACTGCATGCCATTCTCTTATTGAACCAAGCCTTTGAACCAAGCAATGAACTTTGCCGATTGAACCAAGGTGTTGAACTTTTGCTGAAGCATCGAACCAACTAAATTGAACAAAGCCTTTGAACCAAGCTAATGAACTTTGTAGTTAAACTAAAGTGTTAAACTTTGCCGATGAACCAAGGCTTTGAACTGAAGCATTGAACTGGTTCAATGGTTCAATGGTACTAACTCTTGGAAATATTATGTCTTTGAAACACTCTTCCAACCTTAAGGAAAAGTGTATTTAAACCATTTTAGCTCTCTTTACTTATGAATTTATTTAGACAAGAGTCTGAAGAAGCTTTGTAAAACCTTGCACTCTCTGAACTGGTTCTTCAACTGTCGAAAGACTACACCTGCAGAGTTCATAGAAAATGGACCTGTAGAGTCTGTAGAAATGGACAGATTCATACAAAATCAAAAAATTAAAATGGCCTAGAATAGTAGGGATAGAAGGGGTCTGATTTTTGCCCTATTGGGCAAAAAATGGTCAATAGGGTGCTCACAAAACTATGAGATCATTTGTTAATGTTGCTTACGAGTGTTCAAATATAAATTTATCATAAAATAGTGAGAGCGTTCAAACAAGGGTGGTTGAGCTGACCTCAAAAGACATTGATCACTACCTACATAGTCTAAATGGACCTTAGGCCACTATAGTTCTATGTATAATAGTGAAAGTTTGGAAAATATTTATAATGTTTTAGTGTTTTCAATATCTCATCTCAATGGAGAATTATGAAATGCAAGATGGTCCAAACTCATAAAATAGTGAGTGTGGCTTAAAAATGGCAAGAGCATAGCAAAGGGGTAACTGAGATAACCTCAATGTAAATTGGGTGCTTCCTACATAGTCAAAATGAACCTCAATCCACTTTAGTTCTTCTTATAGTGGTGAAATATGGGAAAATATTTCTAATGTTTTGATGTTTTCAGTATCTCAACTCAATGGAGAATTACAATATACAATATGGTCCAAACTCATAAAATGATGATTGTGGCTTAAAAATGCTCACAAAATGATGAGATCATGGTAAGGGAGTGACTAATATGACCTCAATTTAAATTGAGTGTTGCCTACATAGTCCAAATGGACCTCAAGATATTGTAGTCCTAACTATAGTGGTGAAAGCGAGGAAAATATTTTTGATGTTTTGGTATTTTTAGTATCTTAACTCAATAGAGAATTATGATATAAAAAATGGTCCAAACTCATAAAATGGTGATAGTGTGGATTAAAAATTCTTTTAAAATGATGAGAGTGTGTCAAAGGGGTGAGTGAATTATCCTCAATGTAAATTGAGTGTTGCCTACATAGTCCAAATGGACCTCAGGCCACTGTAGTTTTGCCTAAAGAAAGACATCTGACTGAGTACCAATATGTTTAGGTATAAGAAAATAGAAAGATATGGTAAAGTGATGTGAAGGTGATGAGGAAATTCATGGTAAATGGGTTATTCTTAATTTTACCAATGGTGGTTATAATTAGGAAGCAACGACAAGGGTCAGTGATACTAATTTAACCAAAGGTAGTTATAATCAGTAACACAAGTAATGATATGGAACATAACAACAAATGAAGGATGAAATTTATAGGACCACTATCATACTACTTTCATATATTTCCATTCAAAATTTTGAATTTGAATTAAATGTTATAACTGCAACTGATATCAAACACTAAACCTGAAAGTATAAATGAATTTAAACCAAGGCCAAAAGGAGATAGGTTTAGGTAAAAATAACTAACTGGAAAAATGCTACAGTATGGTGAGAATGGTAAAAAGGTATGGGTACAAATAATGGGTATATCGTGGCATAACTTAAACAATCCTTGTCATTAATAATTTTAGTCCCTCAAGCATAAAAATGTTTGAGGTGCATTATGTTCATTGGTTCATCAAGTTCCTCTCCTTTGGGTGTGGTGAGCCTCTATGCTCTAAAACCATAGTTAGCAATAACTATATGAGGCCCTAATCAATTAGGCTAGAAATTGCCTTTTTTCTTTGTCTCAAGATTAACATTCTCATAATTTTATTTTAATACAAGATCACCAAGCTCAAATTCTTGATGTTTAATGCATCGATTATATTGACATCATAATTTATTCTAATACACCTGAAGGTTATTCAAGACATCCATGCACTTTACATAAAGTAAGTCTAGCTCTTAAAAATGAGTTACTCTATAGTCATCATCAATTATGTTTTGTGCTAAAATCTAGAAAGAATTCAAATTGACCTTAATAGGAAGAATGGCCTCAGTACTGTAAATATGTGAATACAGGATATATCCTATTGGAATATGTAATGTGGTATGTGTTGACCAATTTTGCCCACAGGGAAAATTTTTGTCAACTTCTCCTTTGCTATGAAAGGCCAGTTAATTTCAGGTTGCAAGTTCCATCTTTAGGTTTCAACAGTTCCATTTCAAGCATTGGTTCAGCCTAATTCATCAGTTGGCGAGTTCAGTGAGTTCAATTTCAACACTTGGTTCTTTAGTTTTGGTTCATCTTCAGGGCAACTTTTCGGTTCAAAAATGGTTGAACCAAACCATTGAACCGAATTCTTGGTTCAACAGCTTAAGTTCATGAATTCTAACCAAGTCCTAAATTCCTTCAGGCATGGCTTAGCACAAAATACAAAGGGAATTCGGCATGGTTTAAATATAAAGGTAAGCAGAAGAATTTCCACAGACTTTTTGTCCGCGGGAAAACATCCGCAGACAAAAGTTCGTGGGACATACAAAACAAGCAAAGGCACTCCAGAATTCAAAGGTAAGTATTCGAGGGTAATTCAAATCTGGGTAAATGAAAAGCCCATGGAAAAAAATATGAAGTAAGGTTTGGCTTGTAAAAAAACAAAACATAGATGAATTTCTGCAGACTTTTTGTCCGCGGGAAAACATCTGCGGGCAAACAAGAAGGCCAGGTCACTTAACGCAAGTGCAAATGCGCAAAAGGGAAAACACGGATTAAGACATCATAAAGGAAAAGGACCCGAGTAAAGCTCAAACCTGGGTAACACCAAAGGAAAAATGCGAACACAATTTTTGCGGACTCTTTGTCCACGGGAAAATGTCTGCAGACAACAGTCCGTGGGGAATTATCTGCAGAACTTTCAAAGGCCACAGGGAACCAAGCCAAAGCCTGATGCAAACATAGAAAGGAGATGATAGCAGCCCATCAAAATCCCATGAATAACATTGAGTGGTGAAATTACTGTGCATAACATTGAGCAGTGAAATTACCGTGCACAACAGTCAGCGGTAAAATGACCGCAAACAACAGTCTATAGGGAAAAAAGACCGCAGAAATTTAAATAGCCTGTGAGACCAAGCCAAGCCCGAACAAGTCTGCAGAGATCATTTAAAAGACCGACTAGCTGGTAGAGGACCAGGCCATGTGGAAAGCAAGGAAGACCCGTCAGCAGTCTGGGCCAGCATGGAAGACATCAAGTTGGCAAAAAGGAAGATAGCCGTAGACCAGATAAGACAAAATGGAGAAAAGACAAGGCAACAAGCATAGTCCCAACAAAATTTTTGATGTCAACTACAGTGTTTTTTCCCTTTCCCAATGAAGACTCGAGCAGCCACTTGCAAGCAAAGTGCCAATGAGTCTCCTCTTGGCTTTTCCATATAAGACCGGGACTTGTTCACTTTCTAACATCTTTTTCACAGTTTAGTAAGGTACATCCCTGCTAAAATTTTCTACCTGGATCAAATAAAGACAATTTTACCTCTTTCTTGGATGGATACCTTATGTATGTCATGTGTGTTTAATTTTTGTTTAGTCATTTTCTTTTAAATGCTCTCACAAGTTTAAATACCAACGCACCAGCTATCTACAAAGTGTCAGTTTGCAGCTTATAGGTGAAGATTTCCATTTGGGGTACAGAAACAGAGGAAGTCATTTTTAGTATGTATTCCATAGCATCTTGGTGAGTCCATGTTCCTATGTTTTTTCAATAAAAATATCCCTGTCATTCTCTTGCATCCTGGTCCTTCTGCCAAGCCTGAGTGTATGTATGTTATTTTGTTTGATCCTGAGTGTGAATGTGGGAAGGTCATCTTATTTTGGTGTATCACCTCTTTTAGAGTAGGTTTGTTTCCCTATATTTTCTTCTCCCTTTTCATCCTCAATATATATATATATATATATATATATATATATATATATATATATATATATACCTGTTTGTATTTTACAATGCCTGAAACAAACAATGATACACCAAAGGGAGCTAGCCCTTAACTAGAGACTCTCCTCTCCTACTTCACCATCCCATAGGTGAGAGAGGAGTTTCCATGTTGCAGAGAAAAGGCAAGAGTTCGACCTCCTTGCCTCGAGTGCAATTTCTCGCATCAACAGTTTTGGCACGCCCGGTGGGACTACAAGTTTTTAACCAATAAAGTTATAGGGTTAGTTGCTGATCCTATGCACCAATACAACACTGTGCAAGTCAATAGTTCTGGCACGCCCAGTGGGACACTCATTTTTTTTAACGAAGTAAAGTTTAGGATTGATGCTGGTCCTGATACAATGAATTAGAGTTTTTCAGTATCTAGCAACTCCCTTGGTAATAATTTATAGTTTTTGAATTAAGACCACTTGCTTAAAATTTTTCTATGCCTAAGGTCACTACAAGGTCTGCTTCAAAAGGGGTTCCTTTTGATTTCATTGAATTACCTTTAAACTCTGCTAAAAGACTATGATTTGAGAGGACTCATCCTTATCCAATAGTGAATCCTCCTAGACCTATTATAAGAAACACAATCATAGTAGAACCTCAGTTACAGCCAATCGCAATCATGGCATTGCCTTTTGTGGCTTTTCATGGTGAGAGTCCCTTGAATCTTCCACACTACGATCCAATCCCAAGAACAACCCTCAAGAATGTACCTTCTTTTGATGGAGTGGGACCTATTACAACCATTGAGCATATTAGAAATATTGCCAACCTTTGCAATATTCACAATATAATAGAAGAAAACATTGCCATCAGACTGCTAGCCTTGTCTTTGAAAGGCAAAGCTCTTGATTGGTATGGCACCTTGCCTGTGAATTCAATACATTCTTGGAATGAATTGGGCACTCAGTTGATAGATCATTTTGGGGAAAAGAGTGATGGTCTCTCACTTTCTAAGCAACTGACGACTATAAAGAGAGCTCTACACGAGTATATGCAGGACTTCAACACGCATTTTCAAAAGACTTGGGATAGAATTCCCATCCTGGTAAGACTAACTCCCAGCTACGCTTTCTTGTACTATTTAAAGGAATTAAACAATGATATTGCTGTGATGATCCAATCTATGGGAGGACATATACTGCCAGCTGCTTATGACATTGCCATAATAGCCAGAAATTGCTTGGTTCAAGCTGGGAAAATCACCCCTAGGCCCCACATGCCACTTTTCCCAGAGATGCTGCCCCATATACAAACCGTTGCACCCACATTAGCCCCTGTGCCTAGCATTGAGAAGCCAGCTACTATTCTATCAAATGAACTACATGAGGTTAAAAGCCTGTTGCAACACATGTCAAATGAACTTGTAGCTCTTAAAAGGCAACAAGCTCAAAATAACAAGCTAAATCTGGGATATCAACATTATGGTCAAGCACCTAGAAACCCTTTTCAAGGCTTTAATCAAGGACAGGGTCAGCTTACTTAGACCAGGCCTTTCCAAAATTATAACTTAGGCCCCTCTTCATCATCTAAAGCCATGGTGCCTACTCAGAATAATCTAGTGCAGGAGCAGCCAAGTTGTTCAACCATGGGATATGGTCAAGAACAGGCTGTTTACACAAATGAGATGATGAACTATTTTTAGAATGTAGACAACCAAATAGCGGCTCAATCTCAAACCTTCGAGCCTTCAATGTAACCCAGCACGAGTAGCAATCAGGGTCAGCCTGATTCCACTCTCATGAATCATATGGAAGGGGAATTTTACTCAGTTAATTATGTGGGCACTGCAGACAATCAGGCTGATTGTGTTGCAGCTAACACAAGGTTCAAAAGAAGAGCAGTGACAGAAGCCCAAGCTACCACTTAGGCAGCAGTAATGCCTCCTTCATTACACTCCAATTCAAGGCCCCCAAACTTTAGGCAGCTACCTGTACCTTCAGCGCCTTAGCCTACAGCACTGATCAGGATCAATGCAAAAGAAAGCGTGAAGGGAAGCAGCCCTCAAATAAATATAGTGGACCAGATGAAGAAGCTGCATATGAATATCTCCTTATGGGATTCATTGTCTCTTTTGGGCCAGAAGGACGTATTGAAGAAGGAAATACATGAGCTAGATCAACAAGCTATCTCAACAAACATGGGTAACGTCTTGATGACAAATGGATAGCCTCCCACTTCAGGGCAGGTAAAGAAAGAAATAAAAACTCCCTCTTTCTATGTATCCTTGGTTATTGGAAATTTCTTGGTACACAACTGCATAATTGACAGTGGGACCAGCACCTCAATAATGCCCAAGTGTATTGCTGACAAGATGGGACTGAGGTATGAAGAAATGAACAAAGGAGTCCTACAGCTAGATGGGATGCCTGCAAAAATAGTTGGGATTGTGAAGGGTTTAGGCTTGACATTGCATGCTTGCCCAACCTTCTCAATTCCCCATGATATAGTGGTAGCGGATGTTCCTCCGTACTTCACAATTTGCTTGTCCAGGGACTTCACATCTAAGATAGGTGGTTATCTAGCAGTGAATTGGTCATATCTAGTTTTCAGAACCAAGTATGGGACCAAAGTGAAAATTAAGTCTGAGCCACTCTACAAGGACCACCTAGAACCATACATGCCTAAGGCAAAAAATGTCAGTTACATAATTATTGACCCAGAAGAGCCTTAGATAGACCAATCTTCATCCTCTGCTCTTGAAGGAGTTGCAGACTTACTCTTAGATGAGTGGGGAAATGATAACTTTGAACATGATCCATACAAATTCATTGAAGAGGCAGACCTTGGAGTCTATTGTATGCACAAAGAGGGTGCCTTCATGCCAAATTTAATGAAGGAGAGCAAGGAAGATCTTGGCCTGTGGTAGCTATATTTTGACAGCTCCAGAAGTAAAATAGGCACTGGTGGTGGAGTAATGCTAGTTTCTCCTTCCAAGGAAAGGTACTTTTTAGCCTTTCATTTCTAGTTCTCTTGCACCAGCAATGTCGCAGAATATGAGTCTTTGATCCATGGGCTGGAATGGGCAAGGAAAAAGGGGATTAGAGAGTTACAAGTCTTTGGAGACAACGAACTAATTGTGAATCAAGTAAGAGGCCTGAATCTGACCAAGAACTCCTTGTTGAAGTTGTACAAACATAGATTTTGGGACTTGGTGGAAGATTTTCTTGCCTTTAACATTTCCTCTATTCCCAGGGAGCGCAACAAACAGGCTAACAGGCTAGCAAAAATTGGCACCCAGTTTGATGTTCTAAAAGAAATAAGTGGAGACTGTGGTTCACACCACTTGAAAGTGGTGGTGCAGCCTTCAATCCTAGATAATGTTGCAAATTGGCAAGTCTTCGAAAGTGACCAGCAGATAGCTTTCTTCTTGCAAGAAGAAGCTGAGTTTACAGCACACACCTAGGCAAAGTTGCAGCAGCAATACAGAAATCAGATTGTTTAGTTAAAAAATAATAAACTCCCTAAGGGTCTGGTCACACTTGAGAACATTTTCAACGGAGATGACTGACTGAGGAATGACAAGGTCTACATCACTACCAAGGAGGAGAATTATGAGAGAGTCAAGATCTTCAAGGGCAAGCCGCTTGTGCTTGGAAAAGTCTGCATGGTTTGAGAAAGGCAAGCTTTCATTTTGCTATGTCAGGAATTTGCAGATGTATTTGCATGGGATTACAGTGACTTGAAGGGTTTTGACCCAAGGCTTGCTCAGCACACCATTGAATTAGAGGAAGGTGCCAGACCAGTCACTCAAAAGCAAAGACCTGTCAATCCTACAATTAAGCCCCTCATGCAAAGGGAATTGGCCAAATTGATTGAGTCTAGAATTATATTTCCAATCAAACATTCCTCATGGCTGGCCAACCTCATTCCTGTTAGAAAGAAGAATGGGGAGATCAGATTGTGTGTCGACTTCAGGGACCTTAATAAAGTCTCTCTAAAGGATCATTACCCCCTTCCAAACATGGAGCAGATCCTCCATAAGGTAACTGGTAGTGAGCGTTTCTCCCTTCTAGATGGTTATTCAGGGTATAATTAGATTCTAGTGCAAGGCTACGACTAGCACAAAATAGCCTTCACCACTAAATGGGGAACGTTCGCCTATAAGAAAATGCCATTCAGGCTATCCAATGCTGGTGCCACCTTTCAATAGGCCATGAACATGGATTTTGGAGGCTTGATAAACAACAATGTGCTGGTTTACCTTGATGACTTGACAGTATTTTCCAAGGAAGTGAGCCAACACATAGAGCACCTCAGGGAAATTTTTGAAAGGTGTAGGGAGTTTGGTATCTCTCTTAATCCAAAGAAGTACGTGTTTTCTATTCATGAAGGGAAGCTCCTTGGCCACATTGTGTCCAAGGAGGGTTTATCTATTGACCCTAAGAGAGTTCACTCTATCCTAGAGATGTCCCTCCCAAAGCACAAGAAAGGCCTACAGAGTTTCTTTGGTAGGATAAACTTCATTCAGAGGTTCATTCCAAATTTTGTAGAGATTGTCAAGCTACTCACCCCTATGCTAAAGAAGGGTGAGGAATTCAAATGGTCAGCTAAGAGGAAGGACAGCTTTGAGGCCATCAAGTAGGCCATAACCTGGGCTCCCACTTTGATCAGCCCAAACTTCAGCAAGGACTTCAACCTTTATAATTTTAGCAATGAGGAGGTGATATCCGCTATGCTTACCCAAGCTAATCGGGATAACCTTGAATAACCACTTGCCTTTTTCAGCCAAGGATTAGAGAATTTTGAAGTCAGGTACACGTATGTAGAGAAACAAGTCCTGGTAGTGGTGAGGAGCTTGAAGAAATTTAGGCATATGTTTTCTAATAGCAAGATTCACCTTATGGTCCCACATCCTGGTGTCAAGAATTTCTTGACCAATCGAGACCTAAATGAGAAGAGGGCAGGGTGGATAACCAAAGTGATGGAGTATGACATAGACATCAAAATCACCAAGCTAGTGAGAGGAAGAGGCCTGTGTGAACAACTGGCTGTAGATTTAAAGCAGGAGAGGAAAAATAGCTTGTTGATTCATGATGTAGACATTGCAGAGGAACCATTGGTCATAAAGGATTGGACGTTAGACATGAGACGTTTCCTTACTACCGGTGAGTTCCCACAAGGTCTTGATAAGGTTAGAAGAAGGTATTTTAAGATCCAGTCTCTCCCTTATGTCCTGGTTGATGAAGTATTTTTTAGAAGGGACTTCTCTGGGGTCCTCCTAAGGTGCATTAACGCAAACTAGGCTGCTAAAGTATTGGCTGAGTTCCATGATGGACCAGCGGGTGGTCACTTCGCCCCTAGAGCCATGGCAGCAAGAATAATGAGAGCTAGCTATTTTTGGCCTACTCTTTTCAAGGAGACCCGTGCCTGGATAAGAAAGTGCCATAAGTGTGCACTTTTTGATTGAAAATAGCAATTGGCTACTATGCCCCTATAGCCCATTCAAGTTGAACAACCATTCATGCAGTGGGGCCTGGATTTCATAGGGATGATCAATCCTCCCTCCAATGCCAGACACAAATGGGTCCTGACTACTACAAATTATTTCACTAGGTGGGTGGAGGTTGTTGCTCTTAAAGAGGCAAATGAAAGCGCAATCTTGGAGTTCTATGAAGACCTAGTGACAAGGTTTGGGGTCCCAGCCACCATAATCTCAGATAACGCCTTGGCTTTTCTGGGAACCAAAACTAGTGAATGGGTGCTAAGGTATGGTATATACCTCAGCAGTTCATCAAATTACTACCTGCAGGGGAATGGGCTAGCTGAGTCCACCAACAAAAATTTGATCAGGATTATAAAGAGGACCATGGAAGAAAATCAGAGAACTTGGCATGCCAAGCTGAAGACAACTCTATGGGCCGATCGAATCACTCTAAAGAGATCAATCAAAAATTACCCATATACACTCGTATATGGAAGGGAAGCTAGGCTTCCCATCTCACTTGAACTGCCAACATTAGATCTCGCCCATTAGCTATAGTTAGAAGAAGGAACCAACATGGAAGTCAGACTGTGTGAGCTAATGGAGCTCCAAGAGATAAGGGACCATGCCATGGCTGCTATGTCTATTTGCTAGCAGCAAATAAAAAGACACTTCGAAAAGAAATATCCATCAAAATATTTCTCTGAAGGAGACATTGTTTTGAAATGGGATGAAGACAGAGCTAAACCTAGAAAGCATGCAAAATTTGATGCCATGTGGAGCGGTCCTTACATGATCACTCAATGCAAGCAACATAATGCATTCCAACTTTCCAAGTTGGATGGTGAAAAAATCTATATCCCAGTTAATAGGATACATCTGAAGCATTGCCACTAAATTTTTGGTTCAGCTGTACATAGTTTCCCTTGTTTTCTTTCCTATTTTCCCTAAGTGCAGTTTGCACAGTTAGTTGTTTTTAGCCTTGTGTGTTTCCTTTTACGTATGGGGGTGAAAGTTTCAGGTGGGATTTTGGGATCTCAAGAGATGTTTTGAACTCTCTTCAAAGTTATCATTCGACTCTGCACCCAATGGATTTTAAGGCAACTAGATTCTAAGCATAGCAGGCATGCTTACCCTGTGAGTCGCCAATCTGTTGACCAATTTTGCCCATAGGGAAAATTTCTGTCAACTTCTCCTTTGCTATGAAAGGCCAGTTAATTTTGGGTTGCAAGGTCCATATTTAGGTTTCAACAGTTTTGTTTCAAGCATTGGTTCAGCCTAATTCATCAGTTGACGAGTTCAGTGAGTTCAATTTCAACACTTGGTTCTTCAGTTTTGGTTCATCTTCAGGGTAACTTTTTGATTCAAAAATGGTTGAACCAAACCATTGAACTGAATTCTTGGTTCAACGACTTAAGTTCGAATGAGTTCATGAATTCTAACCAAGTCCTGAATTCCTTCGGGCATGGCTTAGCACAAAACACAAATGGAATTCGGCATGGTTTAAATATAAAGGTAAGCAGAAGAATTTTTGTGGACTTTTTGTCTATAGGAAAAGATTCACAGACAAAAGTCTGTGAGACATACAAAACAAGGAAAGGCACTCCAGCATTCAAAGGTAAGTATTCGGGGTCAATTCAAATCTAGGTCAATGGAAAGCTCACAGAAAAAAATATGAAGTAAGGTTTGACTTATACAAAAAAATAAAATGTAGATGAATTTCTGCAGACTTTTTGTTTGCAAGAAAACATCCGTGGGCAAACAAGAAGGTCAGGTCACTTAACGCAAGTGAAAATACGCAAAAGGGCAAACACGGCTTAAGAAAACATACAGGCAAAGGACCTGGGTAAAGTTCAAACCTGGGTAACACCAAAGGAAAAATACAGACACAATTTCTGTGGAGTCTTTGTCCGCGGGAAAATGTCTACGGACAATAGTCCGCGGGGAATTGTCTGTAGAACTTTCAAAGGCTGTGGGACATACAAAGGCCACAGGGAACCAAGCCAAAGCCCGATGTAAACATAGAAAGGAGCCGGTAGCAGCCCATGAAAAGCCTACGAATAACATTGAGTGGTGAAATTATTGCGCATAACATTGAGCGGTGAAATTACCATGCACAACAGTTAGCGGTAAAATTACTGCGCACAATAGTCAGCAGTAAAATGACCATGTACAACAGTCCATGGGGAAAAAAGATGGTAGAACTTTAAATAGCCCACGAGACCAAGCCAAGCCCGAACAAGTTTGTAGAGCCTGTTTAAAATCTTGACTAGCTGGCAGAGGAGCAGGCCACGTGGAAAGCAAGGAAGACCCGTCGGCAGTCTGGGCCAGCATGGAGGACATCAAGTTGGCAAAAAGGAAGATAGCCGTAGACCAGATAAGACAAAATGGAGAAAAGACAAGGCAGAAATCATGGTCCCATCAAAATTTTTGACGTCAACTAAAGTGTTTTTTCCCTTTCCCAATGAAGACTCGAGAAGCCACTTGCAAGCAAAGTGCTAATGAGTCTCCTCTTGGCTTTTCCATATAAGACCGGGACTTGTTCATTTTGTAACATCTTTTTCATAGTTTAGTAAGGTGCAACCCTGCTAATTTTTTTTGCTTGGATCAAATAAAGACAATTTTACCTCTTTCTTGGATGGATACCTTGTGTATGTCCTGTGTGTTTAATATGTGTTCAGTCATTTTCTTTTAAATGCTCTCACAGGTTTAAATACCAATGCACCAGCTATCTACAAAGAGTCAGTCTGCAGCTTACAGGTGAAGATTTCCATTTGGGGTACAGAAACAGAGGAAGTCATTTTCAGTATGTATTCCATAGCATCTTGGTGAGTCCCTGTTCCTATGTTTTTTCAATAAAAATATCCCCATCATTCTCTTGCATCCTAGTCCTTCTTCCAAGCCTGAGTGTATGTATGTTATTTTGTTTGATCCTAAGTGTGAATGTGGGAAGGTCATCTTATTTTGGTGTATCACCTCTTTTAGAGTAGGTTTGTTTTCCTATATTTTCTTCTCCCTTTTCATCCCCAGTTTATAGTTAGTTATATATATATATATATATATATATATATATATATATATATATATATATATATATATATATATATATATGCCTATCTGTATTTTTCACTACCTAAAACAAACAATGATACACCAAAGGGAGCTAGCCCTTAACTAGAGACTCTCCTCTCCTGCTTCACTGTCCCATAGGTGAGAGAAGCGTTTCCATGTTGTGGAGAAAAGGCAGGAGTTCGACCTCCTTGCCCTGGGTGCAATTTCTCACGTCAATAGTATGGTAGGCCTAAAGAGTGTTGAATAAATACAAGTTCCAATTATGACCAAAATAATTGAAAATCTTATTTATAATATCGACAATGGTTTTATTAGAAGCCTCAGCTTAGCCATTGCCTTGCAAGTAATAGGTAGTAGAAAAATGTTGTTTGATATAGTATTGGGCATAAAGTGTTTTCACATATTTATTTTTAAATGATACACCATTATAAGATATAATATTGAATGGTATACCATAGCAAAAATTGAACTGGTTAAATATGAATTTGGATATCTGTTTATTTATTATGTAAGTGTGGGGAATGGATTCCACCCACTTAGTGAAATATTTGGTAACATTAAGGACATGTTTGTGGCCATATGAGGATTTAGCATTAATATTGCCTATGAGATTGATTCACCACATTGAGAATGGTCATAGTGTTATTAGTGGTTTGAGCATTTTGGCTGGAGCATGAATCATATTAGCATGCTTCTGACACTTTACACACTTCTTCACATAGGCAGCTACGTCTATTTCCATAGTCAACTAATAATAAATAGTACTCAATAATTTATTGGAAAGTATACATCTACTAGTGTCTAATCCACATACTTCTTTGTGAACTTCCTATAAAACTAATCTAGATTTTGTTAAAGATAAACAATGAAGTAGAGTTCCATTATAGCTTTTATGATACAAGGCAGGTCTAAGTAAGGTATTTCAGGAGGCTTTATGGATGAAATATTTTTTATTATTATATGAAAGGTCAAGGTGAATAATTTATTCCTAGAGGGAGGAATATATTTTTAAATAACAAGGATACATGAGACCAATAATATCGTAAACCATCTCAACAACTACTTGTTCATGCATCGGGGCTAAGATATGTTCCACAAGAAACTAATAGTCCTTAGCCCTATCTTTAATGTGAATCATGGAGATAATTGTGGCCATGAAATCAACTATTTTTTATTGGCCCTAGATATTGATTTAAATTAAATGTTAAAAATTTTCTATTTAAGAGTATCGACCATGTCTTTATATGGTACCAACTTCTCATCCTTCATTTGGTATTGGTCTATTACCTAATTGATGATAAGTTATGAATCACCATGAACCCATAAATGTTGGATGGTCCAATCTATGGATTGGTAAATCCCTATGACAAATTATTTGAATTTATTCATATTATTAGTATAGGAAAAACTAATGTGAAAGGACTTAGGTATAAGATCCCTTTATAATGTAATAAACAATATTCTGGCACCTGATCTATATGTTGTGAAGGAGTCATCAAAGTAAATTTTCTAGAGTTTTACCTTAGGAGGCATTTTTACTTAGGCTACAATCATAATGTCTTCATCTATCAATTTGAATGTAATAGGTTGGGTATCGTGAAGAGAAGTTTATGTAAGATGATCTATATATTCAATCTATATATTTGATCTCAAAGTCATTCAAAACCATGATCCACTTTACCATGTTCCTTATAAAGTTATTTTGGAAAGTAGTTACTTGAGTAGATCTACTTTATCAATCACAATGGTCTTATTTTTCAAATTGTAGTGACACAAATTTTAGGCTTGAAAACCATAACTAAATAGGCTATTTTGATCAGCATATAATTTTTCTCATATGCAACCAATGTTTGGGTTAGGTAATAAACAACATGTTCTTTATCCTATTCATCATGTTGTGCTAAAAGTGCCCCCAGGGCATTTTAGTCACTAATAAGTAAATTAACAATGGCGTATTTGGCATAGGTGGTAATAAAATAGGTGTATTGGCTAGATATTTATTGAAATGTTCAAATAATTTGTGGCACTCTTAATTCCATGAGAAATTAATGCCCTTCTTTATTAAGTGTCTCAATAGATGGCATTTTCCATCCAATTAGGATATGAAGAGTCATATTGACTATATGTTTCCCTACAAACTATAGAGCTACTTCAAGGTAGATGGCAATGACATTTTTATAATGGCTTGAAATTTGGCTAGATCAACTTCAATGCCCCTACAAGGGATAATGAAGTCTAAAAATTTATGGAAGATACACCAAATACACATTTTTTAGGGTTGATCCTAACTTTGCACTCTTGAAGTCTCTCAAAAATTCTATTAAGTATGGTTGGATGGTCAACATGGGTCTTATATTTACCCAGGATGTCATCGACATAGTCCTTGATCATGTCATGCATCATATCATGGAAAATAACTATCATGGCTCATTAGTAAGTGGATCCTATATTATTGAGTCCAAATGGCATCACCTGATAATAAAATGCTCCCACATAGTGGTGAATGTTATCTTGTGTTTATATTATAGTGTAATTATGATTTGGTTATGATCAATGAGGATCTAAGCATATTCATTTTATGGAGAAACATTTATTAAGTATTTTCTTAGGAGTGACCCCTACTCTTTTAGGCATAACTTTCTCATATGATATCAGATTTTAGAACCATCTAAATTGGTGGGAAGTATATTTAGAATACATTATAAAATCCAAATTACATTTTTGTATGATGGTTGGTTTCCATTTTCATGATTTGGAGCCATTTTGACCCTAAAAATGTGAAAACAAAATGCACTTACTATTTTTAGAAAAATAAAATGCTAATAACTTACAAACCGTAGGGAATTTTGAGGGACTCCAAGAGGGAATTAAGATGTATTTTATATTATAAATGTGATCACCCCCTTTCAAGAACCACTTACTATTTTTATTAAGTAGGGGTTTTTGGCTACCCTAACCCTAATTAGGGTAGGGAAAGCATCTCTTTTTTAGTATATATGTATGTAAACTTTTGTATTTAGATATGAGAAAAATAGATAAGCACAAAGTAGACATTTTATCCATCTCTCTATATTTGAATTCGTTATATGTATGTGCATGTTTAAATTTATGCATTAATTCAAGAATCTGAGTATAGAATAGTTAGAAGGAAGTGATTTTCTCTCTAAAATTGGATTAGGTTATATCCTGAAAACCCATCCATAAGGCAAATCATTTCATATATAGTTATAGAATCAATAATCATGCCAATGTATGGCAAAAAATAGTATTCCTTTGGGTAGGCTTTGTTAATAAACCTAAAATTAGTACATAGTCTAATTCCTTTTGAATTCTTGCTCACTAGTATAATGTTATAAATCCACTCTAAATAATCAATTGGACAAATGCATCTCGTATCTAAGAGTTTCTTAAAATATTTCTTGACTAGCACAACAATATGAGTATGCATTTTCCATAGCTTCTATTTAATTGATTTGGCATCAGGATGTATAATAAGATGGTGTACAACCAAGGTAGGGTCTAAACCTAGAATATTTGAATAGGCCCATGAAAATATGTTAATAAAATCTCCTATAAGGGATGTAAAGAACTCGTGTTCCTCCTCAATAAGGGATGTGCCTAGTTTGATCCATCTGGGGTCTTCTGGAGTCCCAATGTTAACCTTAGAAGTATCCTCCACAATAAGTGTAAAACCATCTTCTAAAATATTTGGTAAGGAGGTAAACTAGTTAGCAATGGAAAAGTCCTCTAATTGGACTTGTTTCAATGAATTTATTGCTTATTATTGGAAAAAGGAAAAGAAGAAACTAATTACAAGTATGGTTGAAAAACCTAATTGATAGTGCATGCATTGAATCAAAATATTTTGAAGAGATCCTCTTTGGCATGGAAGGATGACCTGCAGATAAGAAAGCACTAAAGAAAACTTGTTTGTTAGACAAATAATTAGTTGGATTGCCTAGCGATAGATAGATCCTAGAAGCAAGATCTTCCTTGGGGGTTATCAATCCACATGTTTTAAACAATTAAGCTTATAAATAGAAAATAAAGGTCCTTGCATCAATAAATCAAAGGATACAAAATTGAATACAAAATAGCTTGCCAAGAAATATGCTAAAATAATTAAACTAGTGATAAACTAATTAATACTAGTGTTAGGTATTTGGGTGTGCTTTAGAAAATAAGAAAGGGGTTTGTGAATAGATAGGAACACAAAAAATTGGGTTTGGTTGGGTGTAGGTAGATGAAATCAACTTGCTAGTTTTTGGTGCCATAGTGACCATTGGTAGTTGAGTTGACTATCTATGATTAAGGTGATCATCTATGGTCAAGGTGACCATTAGTGGTTGGATAAACCATTGGTGGTTGAGTCAATCATTGATGGTTACTATGTGAAGATATGGGTTGGTAATTTTGGCTGATTGATGAGATCCAAAAGATGGATTTTGAGAGCTGGGTAAGGTCTGGGTTAGTTGTGAAATGGAAATAAAGTAAATGAATATTGAGAATCAAGTACTTGTCTTACCTAAAGTTGATTAAGTGGATGGTTGAGGTAGTTAGCCCATTGGTACAATCTATCTTGATTCTGATAGAGTAACATAACTTGAAGGCTTGATGGAGAGGTGGTGGTGAATTGACTCTTTGATATGATTACTAGATTGTTGGGTTGATAATAGTGATTGACCTATAAGAAATAAAATCATATATACACAAGCTCTTGATGCTAATTATAGATGATTTTCACCTTCCAATTCATTTTTTATTATAGGCATAAGCAAGAGGTGGAAGTGAAGGTTTAACTAGGCTATTTAATTATAAATTATCCATGCAAAGACTTGTAATAGGATTTATATAAGCTATAATTAGAAAATTAAAGTGGATGGTTTGCATGATTTTGGTTATAGAGGTAAACCCTGACCATCGATGATTAAGGTGAGCATCGATGGTTACCCTAACCATTGATGGCCGAGTGCCGAGGGTTAAAAAGGGCTAAAAGGTAAGGTTAAGCTAGTTAAGTTAAACTGACTATGGGTGAGCTTGGATAGGGTTTAAAAGGTTATATTGGTCTCAAGAGGGTATTAAAGTGGTCAAGGGATACTTTGAAATTTGAAATTATGGTTTGAATATTTCTAGTGTCTACATTTTACCCCTTGTTATTATGTAGCTTGAGTAAACAAGCTAAAAAACAAAAATTAATTTCTAGGTTGAAGCTATGTTGATTACCTCAAGTATGGGAGGAGGTATTCCCCCTCAAACTAGGAGGCAATGAGTTAAAAACCAAATCAGTTGTAGGTTTGACAAGGTATGTAAGGGTGATGATGAAGGTAGATGATAGGTTGGGTACAAGGGCAAAAACAAGCATGTGAAGTGTGATAATAGGTGCAATAATCAAGATCGCATAAATATAAAGTTACCATAGTTTAAAAAAATAAAAGGTTGAATTTAAAGGGATAGTGACCAGTGTATAACATGACCGCATTGAGGTGTGGTGGTTGGGTACACCTGTTAGTCTCCTAGACAAGGTTAGTGTTTCCATTGGGTATCCAAGGTAGGAAGTACTCTCATGGAAAACACAAATAGGTTAAGTTTCATGGGTATCTGAGGTATGAATTCCTCCCAAAAGACACAAGCAGGTCAGGTAAGCATGAGGTGGCACAAACTCAAAAGGTGTTCAACATGGAAATGTTTTCATTATGGTCAAGGAACCAGACAAAAAGTGTCATAAAAGCATGCTAGTTGGGTTGAGATGGACCAACAACAAGGTGATGAGGTAGTGAAGGTGGGTGGAGAAGGTTGTCTTCATGGGTGGGTTAGACTAGGTTGGTTTTGTTAAAAAAAGGGTATGTTAAGGTCCATGCAAAAAATTGAGCATCTTGATAGTCAATTATCAGGATGCATACAGGCAACCATTGATGGTTAAGGTGCATACGAGAAGCTACCAATTAGGGATCTAATAGATGATTCCAAATTTATAGATGGTTACATGGCATAGTACTGGCCCATATATGTAGTTATAGATGTTAGTGGAGATAATGGAGGTACGAGGCTAATGGCCATGTATTTGTATGGCCAAGATGGATAAGTAGGTGCAAATTTGGCCATAACACAAGGATAGGTACATGTTTTATAGGGATAGGTGGCTACACTACAGGGCCAAATAATAATTAAGACTAGATGGGGGAATAAATAATATAATAAGGAGACAAAATGTCATAATGAAAATATAAACTAGTCATGATAGGGTAAGAAGAGGGCATGATTATTCTTCATTAATAAGGACTAAGACAAAACTAAAGTTGGATTTACTTAGTGAACATAAGCCCTTCGAATGCTTCATATTAGAATTTGTTAGTTGGCTAAAAGGGTGTCTTGACCACATAATGTCAAGTGAGCTCAAAAATCCCTTACATATATGGGGAAAAGGGAGATGGGTAAAAAGGGAACCCTATTATGAGACTGGCATATCTCTTTTGTCTGTATCCAAAAGACCAGGGTAAACAAACCTATGCCAAATTGTGTAGATTGATCTATGTGAGAAGTCCACATGCAAAAGATGATTGTGGATTCTACCTTATCTTATTATTTGAGAGTTAATTATGGATTTTAAGATTATTTTTATTTTGTTTTGATTATGATAATGGGTCTTCTACTAATTGTTATATGTGGAAATTTGATCGATGTGGGAAACTTCCAAGAAATTATTATGTTTTTGATAAATGCTTACTAAGCCATCCTTTGAGGGAGTGGTCTAAGTTTATGTGATTTTATTAATGATTTTTGATAGGTATCCTTGGAGGGAGAAATCCACCTTACATTTTGGCAATTTCTAATAAATTTTCAATAGATTTCCTTTAAAGGAGCAATTTTTGAATGCTCATATTGACCCATAATTGCTAGTGATTGGGATTTTAATTTGATTTTTTTTACATAGATTTGTTTAGGCTGACTTAGTAGTTCACCTTCATAGAGACAACACCAAAATCACAAGAAGGTTGGTTAGGTGTACAAAGGTTTAGGTAAAAATGATGATCCATCATAAAAAGGTGTAAAAAGTACCATGAGAACCATGCCATGGGTAGAGTTGTGGTACCCATTATTCAAGATTGGGATATGCTAGTTACAAATAATCACATGATTCATTTTTAATTGATTATCCCCTAAAAGAGGGAGATGAATGTGGATAGATATCAAGGGATGAGATTAAGTTAGAGAAAAGGTGGACTTGATTCTTACTAACAAAAAAATGGACACATATGTGAAACATTGAGGGGCTCAAGTTTTGGGTGGCCTTCGAGAGAAGACAACTGATAAGCTCCTGATCCATACTTATGGGTTATGATGTAAGGCCCAAGCCAATTAAAATCAAACTTTCTCTACTTTATTTTCTCCATATTAGTGACATGTTGATTTTCCTTTATGATGAGGTCTCTGATATCAAATTCTCATACTTTAATTTGCTTATTATAGGCACATTTAATATGCTCTTGATAGACATGAATATGGGTGAGGACTATTAGATTATACTCATTGAGTAGCTCCAATTGGGATAAATGGTGTTAATGGTAATCATCCTCCAAAATAAACTCTTGAAAATATATGTGAAGAGGAGGGATTTAGAATTCAAGAGGTAAGATAGCCTCTTCTCTAAACATAAGATAAAATAGGGTATCACCCATAGGGGTTCTCATGTTAGTACAATATGCCCATAAGGTGAAGGGGATGTGCAAATGCCAATCCTGACCAAATGCATTGACCATTTTAGTTAGTATGTTATTAAGATTTTTGTTAGAGGCTTATTCCTATCCATTCACTTAAGGGTGATAGGGTGAGGAGAAACTTAACTTAATGTTGAATGCATCATATAGACCTTAAACTTGCTTGTTCTTAAAGGATTTACCATTATCGATGATAATCTTTTGAGGAAAGCCAAAGTGGTAGATGATGTGATGGTTGATAAAGTGGACAATCTTCTTCACTTTAGTTGAGACTAGAGGAATAACCTTGACCCACTTGGTAAAGTAATTGATTATGGTGATAATCGAATGGTGTCATTTTGAGGAATGGGGATTAATTTCACCAATGAGATCTAGACCCCATTATGAAAAGGGCTAGAAATCGATGGAAACACAAAGACTATGGCTGGGTACATGATGAAAATTAGCATTTTTTTATCACTTAACACACTTTTTCACATAATCATAGCAATCTTGGTTAAGGATAGGCTAGTAATAGCCAAGGTAAATGATGAACTTAGCTATAGTGAGGCCACTAAAGTGTATCCCACAGATACCATTATGTATTTCCTTGATAGCATAGGAAGTTTTGTGACTACGTAGGCAATGGAAGAGGAGACCACCAAAGCCTTGATTATAAATAATTCCACCCATAATAGTATAGCATGAGGTACCTTGAATAAACACTCTTTAATCATTCCTAGAGAGGCCAAAAGGAAATATGCCAAGGTTAAGGTAGTCAAAGGTTTGTTGATACCAATGATCAAATTGGGTCTCCTCAACATTGAAAATGGTGAGAGAATCTAATTTGACATAAGATGGTTGGGTAATCCTATAGATAATGATTGAAAACTTAGAATATGAGGGTGCAGATGGTATCTAAGAGGCAAGGGAAACCATGGTGTTGGTAAAGTTATTGGTAGATCATAAGGTTGATTGGATACGATAGTACTCAAATGATGCTAGGAGTTCATCAACTAGTTATTTGTACTACTATATAACATCATTCTTACATTGGTAAGAGTCATTAATTTGATTGACCACAAACTAGGAATTACCAAAGATATTGATTATTTTGACTCCAAGGGCCAAGGCAGTCTGAAGGCTTATTACTAGGGCTTCATACTCAATCATATTATTGGTACATTTGAAATTAAGATTAAATAAAAAAGGGAGAGGTTCACCATCAAAGGGAATAAGGATGATACCAGCTCCCCCACTGTGTTGACATTTGGATCCATCAAAGAACATGTGACTTGATAGGTGAAATTTGCTTGAGAAAGGGTCACAATGGACTCATCAAGGAACTCAAGAAAAGGAGGTTGGTTATCTGATAAAGGTGCTTTGACCAATTAGTCAGCAATGACTTGTTCTTTAATTAACTTTTATTGAATAAACTCAACATCAAACTTTTCTAGGAGCATAAGCCACTTGGCTATATGATGGTTTTGATATGGCTTAGAGTGTATGTACTTGAGTGGGTCAATATTGGTAATGACATAGGCTTTATTGTTAAGAAGGTAGTGGTGAAGCTTGGTGTCCATGAAGACTAAAGTTAAGCAAAGTTTCTTAGTATGAGTGTATCAAGTCTTGTATTCTACCAGTGTGTGACTAATATAGTACACAACTAGCTCTCTATGTTGTTTGTCTCGATGAGCCAACATTACCCCTAGGGAATCGTCAATGGCAAAGATACATAGGTAGAAATGTTGGTCATCCTTAGGAGGGGTAATGATAGGTGGAGACAAAAGGTACTCTTTGAGTGAATCAAAGGCCTTTTAATAATCACTATTTCACTTGAAAGAGACATCCTTCTTCAAAAGGTGGTGGAAATGTTGACATCAGTCTGAAAGCTAAGAAATGAAATGATGAATGGACTGAATCTTCCCTTGAAATATTTGGAGTTACTTAAGGTTGGTGGGAGGAAACATGTCTAGTATTGCTTTGATTTTTTTAGGATAAACTTTGATTCCTTGAAGGGAGTTAATGAAACTGAGAAGCTCTCCTAACAAGACCCCAAAAATGCACTTCTTGGGGTTGAGGTGGACATGGCAATGGATAAGTCAATCAAAGATGATATTAATAATATGTAAGTGATCCTTTGTAGATTGGATTTACCTAGAGGGTCATCCACATAGTCCTCTATTATCCTATGGATAAGGTCATGACACATTGATAAGTTGTAATAGCATACTTTAACCCAAAAGGCATGACTCTATAGTAAAAGGTCCTCCAAGGGGTGATAGAGGTATTTTTATGTTGATATTTGAGGGTGATTAAGATCTGATTGTAACCTAAGAATCCATCCATGAGAGATAACATCTTGTGGCTAGCTATAAGCTCAACAAGCTAGTCAATGCTAGGTAGAGGAAAGTCATCTTTGGGGTAGGTGAGGTTGAGGTCATGAAAATTCACAAAAATACATAGTCCCCCTATGGCTTTAGTGATAGGTACAACATTTAATACCCATCAAGGGTAGTCAATAGGCTAAATGAAGTTGATATATAGGAGACACTAAAGCTCTTCTTTGATGAGAAGGGCTATGCAAGGATGCATGCATCAATGATTTTGTTTGACAGGTTTGGTATCATGATAAGTGACTATATTATGGGTAGTAATGGAGGGGTCAATTCTAGGCATATCACTATAAGACCAAGTGAATGTTTTGTTATGGTCTTGGAGGAAAGAGGGGAGATCCTGAAGTTCCTCAACATTCAATAATTGGCCGATTTTGACAATGCAGGGGTTATTCAGAGTACCCAAGTTGTTATCCATGGAGGATTCAACCAACATGGTCAAAGACTTAGGAAGAAGCGATTTATGGATTGAATAATTTGGGGCACTAAGGTAGGTGAAAATGGAATCATCATCCTGACACTACATAATGTTAATGGTAGGAGAGTCTTCTCCTATCATCTTAGGATGGGTCAAAGGGATGGTTATAGTTTCCCCCTCCTTCTGATAAGTCAGGGGTCTAAGGCTGATCATGTTGATGAAAAATATTTAGGTGAGATGGTGTCATCATCCTCACATGTAAGTGGAGGTGAGGTCGATAAGGAATGGGTATCTTCCTCAATAATGGTGATGGTGGGTGTTGTGTAGACTAATTACCTAATGATTACTAGATTCTCCAATTTGATTAAACATTAATTATCAACCCAAGGTATGTAAGATTTTCAAGAGTCTCAACACTATATATGCATTACTAATTTAGAAATCAACTTTCTTTTTTAGTTGTCATATAATGAATTTATGCTAAATTTATCAGACACATATATTATGAAATTATTGTGATAAAATTACAGAACTATTTCATAATTATGTATCATACATGCATCACATTTATATAATAAAACTTAATAGTAAAATCAACTTACACAACAAACTAATAATTAAATAGGGTCAAGATATTCACAACAGCGCATTCCAAGGGAGCCCTTCCTCATTCAGAACTAAACTCCAATCCTTGTCTGAGAGAATTCACAAACTTCTTACAAATTCAACTTTCTCATTACTCAATTTTGAATACAAATGCTATGATTCAAAAAATTATGCTATTACCTTCTCCAAATTATCTAACTCCTAGTTTTATCTAGGTTCTGCCTTTAAATACAAAAGGCAATTTATTGACTTTTAACCAAAAAATCCAAACTAAGAAAAAATATAAATAGTTAGAAACTACATCAATCAACCTTCAAGTGGTTAGTAACTAAAGTTACTTATTTTAGGTTTGACTCAGTTAGAGATAAGGCATATTATTTTGATGTTTTATTTTCTTTTGTCTTTTCTCATTATCTTTGTCCTTTCCATCTTTAGTAGCACATCCAATGTCTCCTTACATGTAGGGAATATATACAACAACTATGATTCTTCCCAATCATCCATTTGATTTCTCAAGATAGCTGAATGTGTCTACAAGATCTCCTCAATAATGACTCTGCTTTGCATAGTGGTTGTAGGCACTCTATAGTAGCTATAGGTGAAAATTTAAATTGTTGTGGGCACTTTATAGTGGCTATAAACAACCTATAGGTGAAGCCTATAGTTTTTATGGGTATTCTACAGTCACTATAAGCAACCTATAGGTGAAGCCTACAACTGATATGGGTATTCTACAGTGGTTATAGGAAACCTATAGGTGAAGCCTATATTTGTTGTGGGTATTCTACAATGGCTATAAAAACCTGTAGGTGAAGCTTACAGTTGCTATGGGCACTCTACAATGGTTATGAGAAACTTGTAAATGAAACCTGGAATTACTATAGGTAGCCTATAGTAGCTATGGCTTAGTGAGATTCTATAGCTTTTTATGACCCTTCAAGTGCTTGTTAGATAAAGTCACACCAATATAATTCAATCAAGGAAAATTATCAATAATTTATAACATAAAACACACACACACACACACACACACACACACACACACACACACACACACACACACACACACACACACACACACACACACACACACACACACACTTTATCTAACAAGCACTTGAAGGGTCATAAAAAGCTATAAAATCTTGCTAAGCCATAGCTACTATAGGTTGCCTATAGTAACTATGTCTTAGAAAGATTCATAGCTTTTTATGACCCTTCAAGTGCTTGTTAGATAAAGTCACACCAATATAATTCAATTAAGGAAAATTATCAATAATTCATAACATCACACACACACACACACACACACACACTATAATAGCTATGGCTTAGCGAGATTTTATAGCATTTTATGACCCTTCAAGTGATTTTTAGATAAAGTCACACCAATATAATTAAATCAAGGAAAATTATCAATAATTCATAACATAACACACACACACACACACACACACACACACACACACACACACACACACACACACACACACACACACACACACACACACACACACACACACACACACACACACACACACACACACACACACACACACACACACACACACACACAAGCACACACACACCCACACACACACACACACATGTAAGCCCGCATGCACGTACACACACACATGCACATATCAATGTACATACAAAATCATAACTTCATTCATTCATTTGCATTAGTGACAGATAGTTATGGGATTTATATTGAAAAATACATAGAATAAACATGGATGAGGCTATAAAAGTAATAAATTGGTGGTCTCATCACTCCCCCCTACTTAACCTCTTTCTTGACCTTAAGCAAGCCTTGGTTTCATTTTAAAATGACAAAATTTTCTAAATTCTAAGCATTCAGGATAACCTAACCTTTCCAAGATATAAAAATGTTTAGCATTCTCAATGTGTTCCCATCTTTTCTTTTCTTCCTCTCTGTCAACTTGAACATTTCCTTCTTAGTTAGGAATTGGGAACCAAAATATAGGGAGTTAAAACATCAAACCTAACCATTGTATTCTCCACTTCCTAACAAGTTTAATATACAAGTATACTTTGTGGATGGCCTCCCTAAATTTTTGAGAGGGGTATAGTTTATTCCTTTTCAAGGCATCTGAGAGTTTTGCCCATCTGTGAGAGTAGGAAACAAAAAATTGCCTTCCATCTCCTTCCATGAGACTCAAATAGTGTTTTTAGACTTTCACCTGCTTTCTGACAACCTATTCGTGTGGAGCATTTGTGTTCATAAATGAGATCCATTCTTCCACTATAACATCTAAATCTTTAGATTCACTCCTGATCATTAGGATGGCTTATTTCTCCTTTCCTTGATATTCTTCCATTTGTTTTTTCCTTAAATTTCATTCAAAACATATGAATAAAATGCAATTAATAGGACATCCCCCAAATAGATGTTGGGATTCCATTTTGTATCACTAGGAACAACATATTGGTGAATTTAGAATTCACTTAGCTAGGTTTGAAGATTAGGATCAACATGTCTATATTCATTAAAGATATATCTCGGGTCAAATACCATATAATATTGATCATTATAAATCCTATCATACCTAAATTTCAACCATTTTTGTTCCATGTATATAGCATACACCCTAGAAGGGGGTATGCACTCCATCACTAGCTTAGTAGTTTCATGCAATTTGCCAATCTTTTCCTTCAGATAACTGATCCTAGTTTTAGAAAATTTAATTTTTATTATAATTCATCATGTTGTTCTTTTAATTTAACATATCCCTTGAATCTCTGTACTAATTATTTGTGGTAAGCTTCATTATTACTAAATTTTTATTTTAGAAAAATCAAAAGATCATCAGTTTGTACTGGAGTGGTGGATGAGAAATCCACATCAATAACTTATTTTTTAGAAGGTGTTGGTGTAGTGGGAAATGGAGGAGGGAATCCCTGATAGAAGGGTACCAAATCTAGAGCATACTCTGCTACAGGGGCTTTTGTGGCTAAGGTGGATGATGATGTTGCAGGTTCCTCCACTATTTTCTCTTTATCCCTAGAGGGTTCTACAAACTCTATTACTCCTAGAAGCATTTCAATGCCTCATTTTTTTTAGTTCTTGTATCTCATTTATGAGTCTATATATTTCCTCCATAGCTTGTTCTAATGTTTGGAACCCCTAATCATGAGAAAAAAATTCTTGTTCTCTTCCTTTTTCCATAACCTCTTCTTCAACCAATTTTTATTCTCTTGCATGCTACTCTACCTCTCTCAATTCTTCCTCTATGTATCCAATGTTTTTGAGGAGATCAATGTCCTCCTCAGTGAATCTAGATGGGAGAGGTGACCATTCTTCTTCCTCTACATTAACAGATCCTTCATTAAGAGACCATTCTTTTATTTCAAATCCATCAAAATTTTTCTTAAGCCTAGGCTCTTTCCCCTATTCTTCATCATCACTAATGGCTATGGTTAAGGAGGCTGTAGTGGTCTTTTATTTTTTCATCCTTTGAGATATCCTAAAAGGAGGTCTCCTTCTTTTTGACACTATGGTTTTCTTCCTCTTAGTTTTCATTTTCCTTGCAGGACGGGTAACTGATGGAGTTTGTGTTTCTTTTGTATCAGTTGATAGGGGAACTTCTTCTTGTCTAGCAAGACATAGTGTGGAGGAATCAATATGAGGTGAGGACATAATGGAATAAGGGACATACTATTGTGGGCTTTCCTCCTCTATCTTAGAAAGGAATAAGACCAATCTTCTCCTCTTCTTCTTTCCCACAATAGTCTCAAATGGACCTTCAGTGGCTATGGGTTGACCAAAAACACTAGTTCCCTCAACATTTTCTTGAATAGTTTGTTGGGGTTACTCCTCAAGGGATTCCCTCTCATTAGTACCTTCTTCCTACTAGGGTGAAATATTTTTTAGGGCCAAAAATTGTTCCCAAGTGAGGTCAAGTCTGATTGAAGATATTCCTTTTTTAAATATGAGCCATATTAGGCAGTGGTGAGATAGGGTTGTTTTAGTGCCCTTATGATATTCTTTAGACATTCTTTTCAAGATATTTCATAATAATTTGGGAACATTAATGACTCTATTATGTCTTAAATAATTTAAAATTTTGAACTAGAGAGTATAAATGAGGGAATACCTTCCCTCATAGGTCATGTACCTGATAATATATGATGTTATCTCTCTCCATTCTATAGGTAAACTAAGTCTTTCCACACCTCCTTTCTTTAATACTAATCTTTCATTTACTTGGCAAAACTACTACTTGGATTCTTCGCCATTGTGTCTATCTTACCAATTTTTCCCCATGCTTGGTAGCCCAATTGCTTGGCTCACCAAGGTCTCAATAACTAGAAATGTGATACCATATATAGTGGCTTGGTTTCCATCAAAATAACCTATAAATGCCCTAGAAAGAGGCTCTAAAAAATGTTATAACCATTGAAAATATGTAGTCCAACCAACTCTATGGAATACATCCCAACTAGTTTGGCCTCCTCGTAAGTGCCTATGGTTTGAGGGCTCTCTCCACATGACTGACCCTACCATTTTAAATTCTCTACCAGTCCCTTTAACCAATAGTCAGATATAGACTCTTTGAACCTATGGAAATATACCTACAATAGGTTTGTTCTATAATGATAATTATGGGGTTTGTAGGTTATAGGGTTTGGTTCACAAATGGTGAATGTGAAGTTGTTAGTTGAAGGGTTTGGTTCAAAAATGGTGGATGTGAGATTATGGGTTGAAAATTATGGCATTTAAAGGGTTCTCATGGTGTGTGAGGTTCTAAATCATAGCATTCTCCCCCCATTTGAGTTGTCACATGTCCTCAAGTGACATGGACTGAGTAGGAAGTATGGGATATGATAGGTCATTATAAGGAATAAAAGTGTAGGTTTAGAGCTGATGTGAGAGAATTCTTGAATGAATGATTAAATTCATAATTAAATATGCATTATTAATACCCTACATGCTATATTAGAGTAATGAATGATAGTTTCAATGATTAAATATATGGCATACCTTTTAATAATGATGTTCTAGATGTGATGCCTAAGAAGTCACACGTGTGTTGGCATGCAAATATTTGCATGTCAATGATTAATGGGTGCAATAATTGGGATATAAATTGGAACTAGAGTGAAGTGGACCTTTTATGAGGTGATTGGAAGATCACCAATGGTTAGGCATTGATGATGCCTATGGCTCACATGCATGTGATGTAGGATAGTGTGTATGGAACAAGGGTCTAAGACTTGGAGGATAAATGATTATTATCATACCATAAGGTGGGAATTGAAAAGATGAGTGATATAATTGATGGGATGGAAGATCCTGAGTAGGTAGCTGAGGGCATTACTACCTAGTGACCTTCATTTGCATGAACTAGTTGATAGGAGTCTGGGTGTTGCTTATGCCCTAGAGTTTTTTTGCAAAGGGATTAGCTATAGTAATTAGCAATGTCTTCAACATAGAACCTATGTGCCAAATAAATTTAAGATCTCACTAGTCAACACGGTGAAATGATCTTCATAAAATGACTAAAACTAAAAATGAATCATGAGTGTCTCTGTATGCAAAAATTTTGGTATACAACATTTCCACATGGAAAGGCAAATTGTATGCTTTGTTTTGGATCTATATATTGGTATTTAGGGGTAGTTTTAGGCAATATATATGACATTTTCTGCCCCAATCTTCCTTCATTCCTCTACAAAGTTGTCTGATGACTTTCATGCAATGCCCAAAAGCCAATAGCCAAGTCATCTGTGAGATATGTAGGAGGATCTATCTTGTATGCCCTATAGAAATGTGAGAATAAGCATAAGAGGGTACCTATAGAATCTATAAAAGTGCCTATATCAAGATTCAAAGTGATGGCCAACTGTGTAAAAGGTGCCCATAATAGCTATATAAATGCCTATAGAAAATAGAGAAAACCTATGTGAACAATTGGGATTTTAAGGATTTCCCTCTCTATACTTCCTTTTTCATGTTCCCTTATTTATTAATTTTTTTTAGCCTTAAATAGCTAGCAAGCTAGTTTTTTACTTAGGCCCTTTTTATAGATCTGGGTAACTAACAGGCTAGTTTTCTACCTAGAAATTACTAATAATTCCCAAAAATGGGTTTTCATTGTTGGATTTACTTTTTTTACTCTTAACTGCTATTTGTAGTAGAATGTTTATTTAAGGTCCTAGCTAAGTCACCTATAAATGTGACTTGTCAAGGACTAGGTGAAGGTCTCATTCATCATACCAGAGGAGGGTAAGGATGTACTCTTTTTCTTCATCTGAGTTTGGACTGGTGCTCTCATTATTTAGTGAGGTAGCATGCCTATCTAGGACATCATTGTATCCATCTTATAACTAATGGCATATGTAACTGGTAAATTCTTCTTGAGTAAGTAGCTTTTTTTAAAACTTGAGTCTATGGCCATTGATCAGTAAATAGAATCTCAATAGATCAATGGTTTAAAGTTGGATTGCTCCATTTGTTAGGTTGTGGAGCTAAAAGCTTCAACTATTGCAGACATGGAGGAGGTTGCTGAAGTTTTAGAGACACCGATGTCGGCAGTATGACCGACGTCGATCATGATGAATGCAGAAGGCAATTGGCATTAGCAGGGAGTCGGCCAACATCGGTCAACACCAGGCAGATAGGGACTGACGTCGATCACCTGTGTGTTCCAAAACTATTCATTGCACGAACAGTTAGTTAGTTGAACAAAGTGTTTGCATGCTAAAGGGCTAATTATAGTCTCGAGCTGCTTGTCTAATTATTGTAATTAGAGGTCTATTTTTGTATGCATGGGATCCTATTTAAAGACCCATGAGGCATGTATTGTAATCAAGAAGGCAAGTATAAGCATTGAAGCAAGGAAGCAAGGTCAAGGAGATATACAAGGTGTAAGGTCAAGGAGATTAGCTGAAGCATTCAAGGAGGGGATAACAACTCAGGTTGTTGAGTTGGTTGTGGTTGAGCAAGAGAGAGAGGGAAGAAGTCCTTGAGGTGTGGCAAGCCTTTGAGGTGGAAGAAGAAGTGGCATCTTCTTTATTGTATTTTCTTCTAAGAGTATTTAATACAAGATTATGTATTGTCTCTCAAATTCTTTGTTGTTTCAAGTTTCTAGTTACTTAATCATCTAGTATAATTCTATGTTTAATTGCTTATAAGAAAGGTAATCAATTGTGATTCCTTGGAGGGGTTCCTAACAGTTGGTATCAGAGCTTAGGTTGTAGGGAGTAGGTTATTGTTTGATTACAGGTCATTCACAGGAGTTTCTGTTTGAGTGGGAGTATAGCAATGGCAGAAGAAAGTAAGCTATGAATGGAGAAGTTTAACGGCAAGAATTATCAACATTGGAGGATGCAGATAGAAGATTATCTGTATCAGGAGGATTTGTACTTACCATTGGGTGGGGTTGCATGCAAGCCCATAGATATGAAGGATGAAGAATGGAATGTTCTTGATCAGAAGGCTCTGGGATCCATAAGGTTGAGCCTTGCATCGTCTGTGATTTCCAACTTATCACAGTGTAAAACAATGGAAGAGTTGATAAAATATTTAGAAAATTTATATGAAAAGCCCTTGGCTTCAAATAAGGTATTTCTTATGAAGCAATTATTTACTTTGCAAATGTAGGAAGGTGGATCGGTACATACTCATCTTAGTGATTTCCATGGTTTGGTAAACCAGTTAGCTTCAGTCAATATTGTTTTTGATGATGAAGTAAAGACTCTCTTAATTTTATGCTCTTTACCTGAAAGTTGGGATAGTTTGGTTATGGTAGTAAGTAATTCTACGTCTGCTTCTAAAATCTTAAAAGTTGATGATGTTGTGAGTGTAATCTTGAATGAAGAAATATGCAAGAAAAGCACAAGTGAATCATCAGGGAATGATCTAAGTGCAAAAAGTAGGGGAAGGCAAAGAGAGAAGGTCAAGCAAGGGAAATCAAGGTCAAAGATGGGAAGGAGATCCGAATCCAGAAATGGAAGTATCACCTGCTGGTTTTGTGGAAAGAAAGGACACACAAAGAAAGAGTGTTGGTTGAGGGATAAAGAAAATCAACATGAAGGTAATGAAGAAGCAAAGGGTGCAGGTATTGTGGCACAGGATGCTCTCATACTTTCTTTGGATAGTCATATAGAATCATGGGTTTTAGATTCTGGTTCTTCTTTTCATGCATCCCTAAACAGAGATTTGTTCCATGAGTATGTCTAGGGAGACTTTGGAGAGCTTTATTTAGGGGATGGTACGCCTTGTCAAATATTTGGCAAAGGGAAAGTGTAGCTGAAATTGCAGATGGACAACACATGGGTGTTGAAGGAGGTTATGCATGTCCCAGTTATGAAGCAGAGTTTGGTTTCTATAGGAAGGTTGGGTGATGAGGGATGCACAGTAACCCTCACAGCGGATTCTTGGAAGGTTACCAAGGGTGCAATTATTTTAGCAAGAGGTAAGAAAGTAGTTACTCTTTCTCTATCTACTTGTATTACTGATTCTACTTTTGGTTTATCTACTCCAGCTGTAGATTCGAAGATATGGCTTAATAGGCTTGGTCACATGAATAAGAAGGGAATGGACGTTCTTGATTCAAAAGGTATGAGTTCAGATCTAGAAGGCATAGATCAAGTTCATTGTAGGAAAAGGAAATTTGATTCTTTTGACAAGAACAGGGAAGCCTTAGTGTTTATGGAGGAGATGAGGGACAGAGCTTAGTCACAGGGGCTGAATAATTCTAAGTAGGGTAGTATGGACAAGGTTTTGATCCAAGATGAGCTCACAGATAAAGAATTCATCACTTACAGGAATACACAGTCACCGACATTGGTCACTTGGAACTGACATCAGTCAGACAGATACCGACATCGATCATGTGCAGACTAGTAGGGTTGGTAGTTTCAGGCAGGAGAAAACCAACGTCGATCAGATAGGAATCAACGTCAGCAAAGGGGAAATCAGCATTAGCCAGGGAAATGACGTTGACAATTAGGGTTAGTGCAGGGAATCGACATCAGTCGGTTGCAGACTGGGAGATGGCTGAGATTGGTCACTGAAACGGATGTTGGACAGATAGCAAGCTGTCAAGGAGTCTCAAACGCCCATATGGAGGTCAAAAAGGGTATGTGAACCTCATATTTATTGTTCACCTTCTTTATTTTATTTTTTTCTTACTGATGGTCAAGAACCAGGAAGATGTGAAGAGGTAATGCAGGTAGAATCCAGAAACGGTGGGAGCTTGGCATGGATGAGGAGTGAGTCCTTGGAGAAGAACCAAACAGGTGATTGTTGGTGGAGTTGTCAGCTAGAAGAAATCACTGATAGAGGGATGGATTCCCAAGTTAGAGAAGAGAGTGGATGGATACGTGAGACATAAGGCTAGGGTATATGGTCTTGAGTAGGCTGCAGGGCAATGGAGGTTTGACCATTGTATTTATCTTTACCAGGTTGGATAATATTAGCTACATTATCCTATTATTGTATTGTGTTGCTTGTTGCAGGGTTACATATACAGGGAGTTACTGAGCTAAGGGTAAAGTTAGTTTAGAGGTGTGTCATGAAGAATTTGGGAGCAAAAAAATTCTTTTGGCATAAGAGAAATGGAAGATCACAGGTTGATTTTGTCTCCAGTGGGAGTTGTCAGAAAGTTCAGATGTGGCAGGGGACTTGGATGACAGGTATAACATCACAGGTTTTGTGGTGGTTGGTCTTCAAGAGTGATCTTGAAGAGGGATACAGAGCTAAGGGAATAAACTAGATGGTGTATAAGTATAGGTATAGTTAAAGCTGTTTATCTCCAAGTGGGAGATTGTTAGGTTGTGGAGCTAAAAGCTTCAACTATTGCAGACATGGAGGAGGTTGCTGAAGTTCTAGAGACACTGGTGTCGGCAGTATGACCGACGTTGGTCATGATGAATGCAAAAGGAAACCAGCATTGGCAGGGAGTCAACTTATGTCGGTCAGCACCAGGTAGACAGGGACCGACGTCGGTCGCCTGTGTGTTCTAGAACTGTTCATTGCATGAATAGTTAGCTAGTTAAACAGAGTGTTTGCATGTTAAAGGGCTAATTATAGTCTCAAGATGTGTGTTTAATTATTGTAATTAGAGGTCTATTTTTGTATGCATGGGATCCTATTTAAAGACCCATGAGGCATGTATTGTAATCAAGAAGGCAAGTAAAAGCTTTGAAGCAAGGAAGCAAGGTCAAGGAGATCTACAAGGTGTAAGGTCAAGGAGATCAGCTAAAGCATTCAAGGAGGGCATAACAACTCAGGTTGTTGAGTTGGTTGTGGTTGAGCAAGAGAGAGAGGGAAGAAGTCCTTGAGGTGTGGTAAGCCTTTGAGGTGGAAGAAGAAGTGGCATCTTCTTTATTGTATTTTCTTCTAAGAGTATTTAATACAAGATTGTGTATTGTCTCTCAAATTCTTTGTTGTTTCAAGTTTCTAGTTACTTAATCATTCTGGTATAATTCTGTGTTTAATTGCATATAAGAAAGGTAATCAATTGTACTTCCTTGGAGGGGTTCCTAACACCATTGTCAAAAACATGCTCAATCTCAAAGGGACCAAGTCATCTAGTCTAGAGTTTACCCTTGTGATCTTTATATTTGGAATAAAAAAAGGACCCAATTTCTTGTATGGAATTAACTAGTCTTAATGTGCCTGTCATGCCATCCAATCTAATACTCATGTACAAGCTTTATTTTTTGTAATGCCTATTATGTATATTCATTTAAGGCATTCAGCTATAGAAGCCTTTCTTTTTGGGCTTCATATATATCCATCCCAAGTTCTAGTGTTGTCTGTAATGTCTTGTGCTCAAATTTAATTGGCAAGATAGGTTTCTTTCCATAGACCAACTCATATGGAGTGAAGCCTATAGTGGTCTTCCATGTGATTCAATAATCCCACATAGCTTTAGGAAGCCTAGCCTCCCAATTCTTATGAGACAGACTAACAGTATTTGTCATAATATTTTCTAACTCCCTATTGATGACTTTTACCTATCCATTAGATTTTGGATGATATAGAGTTGATTTATTATGCCTAATCTCATATTACTAGACTAAGGTAGTAATTAAATTAGTAGTAAATTGGCATCCCTGATCAGTGACTATTTCACGTGGCACACCATATCTAGTAAATATTTATTCATAGAGGAAAGTTATCACCTTCTCATCCCTAGCATGTGTAAGAACCTTTACTTCCACCCATTTAGTGATATAGTTAGTACAGACAAGGATTTACTTTTTATTGTTGGATTTTGGATCAAAAGGTCTTAAAAAATCTAGGCCCAAATTTTCAAATGGTTCAAGCACCATCTGGGGTTACAAAGGCATTTCATCTAAATGTGTGGATCTCCCCATACATTGATATTTATCACAATGAGCAGTATATCTTATTGCATCTTTATGGAGTGAGGGCCAATAGTATCTTGTATTCAAAATTTTGACTATTGTACATTTGGCTACAAAGTATCCTCTATAGGGTTCATCATGGTAGGATTTGAGGATATCTAGAACTTCATCTTCTTTGAGACATCTTTTGATGATAGAGTCAAGCTCAATATAGAAAAATAATCTAGACAACCATGAATATCTGGCACTTTCGTGAATTAATTCTCTCCTTTGTTTGGGGAAGAAATGCTATGGAAGTAACCATGTTACAAGGTAGTTAGAAATATTAGCATAGCAGGATATGGTAAGGGTGAGAGAGAGTAGGTACTCATCTGGAAATGAGTCATCCACTATGATATCCTCTTCACGGGTTTATAGGCATGATAAAAATTTAGCCACTACATTGTCTTTATCGGGCTTATCTACAATGGTGATATCAAATTCCTATAATAAGAGTAGTCATATTATCACTCTGGCTAGAACAACTAGTTTTTCCATAAGGTACTAAATGGCTACATGGTCTGTATAAAAAAATACCTAATACCTTGTGATGTAGTGATAGAACTTGTTGATAGCATAAAATACCACCAAGAACTCTTTTTTAGCAACTTGTAATTTAATTCTATTGTCTGCAAGTTTTTGCTTATAAAATAGATGGCATAATTAAGTGTTTTTTAAATTTTTGGCCAAGCACAACTCTAAGGGTAGTATCTAAAGCATCTATGTGAATGTGGAAGGGAAGATTCCAATCAAGAGCACGTATAACAAAGGTGGTTTTCAATAATTCCTTCAATTATTTGAAGGTTATATCACAAGCAAGAAACTAGATAAATTTAGCATCTTTAGTCAGAAGGGTGAATAATGATGCTGCTACTTTACTAAAATTATTGATGAATCTCTTATAGTAGCTATAGACACCTAAATTTGGCTACCAATGACCTCCAATCAGGGTTTTGGCCAATTTCCACCTAAAATGTATAATTTGGCCTAAAAACACTAAAACATGCTAAATGATGTGAAACTAACATATTCAAGTGATGAATTTGGCTAGGGTATCCATAAATGAGGCAATGAAATTTATGGGCCAAATAACTTTGATTAGATCATTTTGAGTCAAAATGCCAATTTTGTACCTAGGTGCTCTCGATTACTCTTTATTATCAAATATTCTACAGAAGACATGTTCCTTTGTTATTTATTTTGGTAACATCTTAAATAGGATAACAAATCCAACACATCTGACATCACCTTCTAAATCTAATCCAGTCAAATTTTGGACCAATAACAAGACATTCTAATCAATTTGAGTAATTTGTGCACAAAGTGCTTAATCATGTTTAAGAGCTAATTAACCCAAATCAATGCCTAATTAATAATTCTATGAATTTGTTTTGAATACTTGTTTTTAGAAATAAATATTCAATATTTGCATCATCGAGTGACCTCATTTCTTAGGAAGACATTCCTAGGCCATAAATGCCACAAATATCAAGATTCATGCCCTCCATGCCTCATCAATGCCTTCCATGATGCCCTACATGCCTCTTAATTGCCCCTTATTACAATGTCATGATGAGGATAATTAAAAACTTAATTCCAAAAATTGAATTAATCCTCAACCACACATCTTAATCTTGAGATAGATGGTTCATGTTGATTCTAGACATTTTCAAAAATATATAAATAGAGAGGCCAATAACATTTATAAAACATAATTATGCAAAGTTATAATGCAGGATTGGTTCCAAAAGCTTCAAAAAATTAGTGTTACCATGCCAAATTGATTCCAATCCAAGCCAAGCCCCAATCCAAAGGTGCCAAGGAGGGATGGAGGTAGCCAAGCTTCCATTGCTAAGGACTTCATGAGTACAAGCCGAGCAAGCCACTACAACAAGCATTTTAGAGAATCCAAAGAAGGTAAAAGAGAGTTTCTTTTGCATTTTAGTTGTGTGTTTTATTCATGTTTGTTAACTAAGCTCTCCCTAATGTCTATGCCTAGAGATGTTATGCTAGTTAGTGTGTTTCTTTCATTTTGTTTTTATTTTGGAACTAATATGATATTAACCATCTTCTCTTAAGTTAAATTCATAGAACACCATACTAGCACACCCGGTGGGGTTAGACACATCTCACACCTAAAGAAGATTATTTTAATACATTAAAATTAAAATATTTATTTGGGCCCTTAAAACTGATGCAAATTGATTTTATAACTTTATTTTACAGTTTTTGTTTGTCACAGTTTTACACAATAACCAACATCGACAAGTAAGACCGATATCAATTACATAGCTTAACCGACATCGGTTAGAAAAACTAACATCATTTCGATACCTATCAAGAAGGTCACATTGGTATAACCAATTTCGGTTAGATAACCAACATCGATTAACTAAAATCAACATCGTCAGTTGTATATAACTGACGTCAGTGACTATGTTTTTTTTAAAACACAAACCTAAGAGCTATTTTTCTAAAGTTAATTATTTCAAACCAAATAGAGCTTCAAAGATAAAGGACATGCTAACATTTTTGTTGTAGGACCAAGCTTGAAATTTTCTAAAAATATGATTTAGATCACCTTTTGCAACCTTAAAAATCAATTAGGAACTTTGTTTTGGTACTTAAAAAGAAATTTAGATGCTTAAATGAATGTTTTCAAAGTTCAAAATATTAATACCAAGGGGTCAAATGAACACCACCAATTTTTTCATTTGGGCTTAAAATTAAACACACTTGTCAATTATTGTTTACTATAGTTGTTTAATCAAATTTTTGTTTGGCAAAAAGAGGGATGTTACTTGTATGCTCTTCCATTTGTCCCCTATAGGGAGTCCTTAGAATCAAAAGTGTCATTCCTATTTCAAGTATCTTAGTCCACGGCTTAGAAAAAAATTCATCTAAAGCATTCCCCAAAAACTTTTAAAAGTTTGGATGACCTTGAAAATGACCCTAAAGTCTTTCTACTTTCATGCTTTATTTATTTTATGCAAACTTGGATTGTGAGAGGGACTCCATCACCTCCCACAAGTTTTTAAGGGAAGTTTGACCTGGGATTTCACCTCCTAGTATTGAATTTAATTGGCTCCTAAATGGAGTTGCACATAGGATGTAGTGGTACTTTGGACATCGCACTACACTACGTGAATAACATGATGTAGTGGTTGTAAAAAGGACTAGACCTTTTTCCAACAAGCCAAGTGATACGAAAACAAAATCTATGCTTTTTTTTATTATTTGGCATGAAAGTCATTATGTAATTGATTCCCCTAAATCGTTTAGAAACTTTTTCGATCTTAGACAAATCCCCACTTGCCATGAAAGTATTATTGGTGCAAGGTGTGCCTCAAGGTCCATGTTGTAGTACTATCATTTGAGAGGAGGGTATAAAAAAACTACTATATAATGCATATTTATTTTTGGATGAACACTTAAAAACCTCTCAAATGATGTATATTGATGGATTCTAACAATACCAAGCAACCTTGTTAGTTTAGGATCTAAGAGAAATTAATTAGTTGGTCTTGTCCTAGATTAAAGTTGTGTTTGAATTCAAAACTTGGTGTAAACAAACAATCCAAACCAAACACATAGTCTTAATTTTCCTTTGAACAAAGAGGCATTATGTTGCTCTTGTGAGAACATCAATTTTCCTTGTTCAAAGTTCATCAAAAGCTTGAGAGTCATATCATCCACTTTGGCATAGTTATGCTTCCCAATTGAGTCTCAACCTTTACCAATGTTGTTTAACTCCTTCACTTATAATCTAAATTCAGGATTACACCTTTACAAGTTCATAGGGTTGATGTGTTAAGTGGGTTTGCCATTTGCACTAAACTTGAGGGAACTTAGGTTTAATTTCTAATTTGGGTTGAAGATTGTTTAAGACTTATAATCATTGTCATCACTTGATAGCCTTAAGCCATTTTTTCCTAAACACTTGCACTTTGAGTCTATACACCACAACATTTTGAGTCCAAAAAAGTAGTGTTATGCTGTCAAACTTCTAGGAAATATATTTTCCTTAGATATTTTTTAAAACAAATTTTTTTGTCACACATTTTGGGTAGTATAGCATCATTATTCTGCCCAAAACATTTCAAATATTGTTTCATAGACCCTCTTGCATAGAGTTTCAAAATTTTCCTACATTTTTAGGCCAATCTAAGTGCACTTTTATGATCCTTTGTCTAAAACATAGTTATACCACCCATTTTTGTCTAGGTTATTTGTCAAAAGAACCAAGTTTTATACCATTATTTATGATAAAATAAACTATTTCTAAAGTGCCTTTTGTTTCATACCTTATACCTATTTGATCAAGTTCATGACCAAGAATCAAATGCCTAGTGTTTGTTAGAAGTGTTTCAAATCCGTTAGATTAAAAATTTCATCTATTTTCAAAGTCTAGATTTTGATGTCGTTTGGCCAATAGTCCTAGCACATGCCTTGTTTGAGCCTAACTTTTGATGTTGTATTTGGCCAAAAAACCTATCAACTTTTAAATTCCTAGATTAGACTAACTATCTGGTTAACACACCACCTTATTTAGAACAGTACTAAGAACAAACCACACAATATCTAGCTACAATACCCACAGTGGATGAGTCAATTCTTCAACATTCATATTATACTAATATGGATTCCACATATGATCCATTTTTATTTGAGTGATATTTTTTAGAGAATAAAGATGAGATTTTGGTTAGAACCATAGAGGTAGGGGCCAAGTTTCCAACAAACTTCCCTCATGAAAATTTACCAAGTCTAGTACGAGTGTCCCACAATATCATTTACAATCAACAAGATTATTCTAGCAATCCTATGGCTCTAGTTCAAATAATTTATCAAGACCCTAATATATTTAATCAAGCCAAAAACATCATGGAATATCACTTTAACCAAATGCAAATAGCATATCAAACATACCTAAATTTATCACATGATTTCAATTAGATGAACATGGTGAGTATGCTTCTTATTGACCTAGTCCCTTCAACAAGAGTGTTGATAGAGTTAACTGGAAAAGAGAATATAAGTTTCTACCCATTCATAAAAACCACTTAGATAGATAAATTGATGTATATACCCATTATTAAAGAAGCATCTTTGGCCTCTACATAGAATAGTGAGCCAAACGTAGTGGACAATGTGAAAACAACATCCAATCTTGATCAAAGTGGTACTAATGCACAAATAAATATCCAATAACATGTTCCTATAGTTAACCCCATGAGTATATCATCATACCAAGGAATAGGAGTTTCTACACGCCAACCTCCACTAGCTGCCTCCTCAAGTGTACAACCTATGGGATTAGGTAATCAAATAATGGTTAATGTCATTTATCAATGATAGGATGTGGTGAATCCTAATCCTCCTCAACAAGTAGCAAGTAGTATTCCACAAAAACAAACACAATCTATTGTATCGACACAACAAATGACAAATACATTGCCACCTCAATCATGGGCAACTAATGTTCTACCTCTCTAGGTAATAACAAACATACATCTTCAGTCACAGACTAATATTCCAATTTAAAACCAAGAAATGACAAGTCAAAAACATGCAAATATTGGTTAGTGATAGATGTTGAATCTATAACTTTATTTCACTTCCCCATAGGGATTCATGCAATAAGGAGGTCCCCATATTTCTCAAGTACCTACTAGACAGTCGTTGATTCAAAATGTGCCACAAATTTAGAGATAGGGTCTTGGTCCATAATTTCTCGCTCCACATCAAGGTTTAATTAGTCAGTAACATGTCCCTTTTCAACCACATCAAGCATATTATAGTTATATCTCTCTATCCCAACCATAAAATCCTCTAAATCAAACCTTTATCACTAACCCAAACTAGAATATCATGTAACCAATTATGCAATTTCAAGTACATCCTAATCCATGTATGCATATTCTTGGTCCATTCCCCAACCAAAATAATAAACCCCAATAGGTATCTCCATCATGCCCTAGTCAAAGTGTCCCACTTGTGACCTCTTAATCATCTACCCAAACCAACATTCTCCCTCAAACCAATGTTCCTTCCAATTTCCTATCCCAAGAATTGCAACAGATGAAGGATATAATTATGGTAATTCAAGTAGGTAAATAGACTAAAAAGTTCAAATTTGATGATGTGTGTTCCTACCTATACAACATGGAGTATTTTCAATATCATTTCCTTTAGGATATGAACCACTAAAACTCAACAAATACAAAGGGAAAGGTGACCCTAAGGCTCATTTGACCGAATTCTTTGTTGCATGTCAACTAGTGGCATATAGTGACATATACCTTTTTTTTTATTTACAAGGAGTTTGGATAGATAAGCCTTAGAATGTTTTTTAAAGTTTCCCAAAAATTTAGTAACAAATTTTGATGATCTTTTTGATTACTTTGTGCAGCACTTTTCCTATAATCTCGAGCATGAGATTTCATTAGTGGACTTAACGTGAGTAAAGAAAAAAGCTAGTGATAGTTTTGTAAGTTATTTATAGTGATAGAGAGCCCTTGCAAGCCATTTTACCCATAATTTACTAGATAAAAAATCAGCCACTTTGTTTACTAAAAATTTTCATAGTGAGATAGATTACCATCTGGAACTACAATGTGCACATACTTTCAAAGAGATCATTGATAAAGGTTTGTTGATTGAGTGGGTGTTCATCAATAAAGGATTCATCAAGCTTAATTCAACTAATCAAAATCAAGGTACCAATTAAGTAAATAGACAACATCAACATCCATTTCAATCACAAGCATCACAACTAACATAGGCCAATAACGAAGAAAGATTGAAGTAATTCAACCGCAATAAGAATGTTGTGGGAAATGGAGTAACAAAATACCATCATGTCCAAATGGTGAAAATATCATCTACACCAATTTTTTAGCTTACTCTTACCTACAAACCTCTCCAACCAATACTATAAGCATAATAACCAAAACCTACATAACAAATACAATAGCCTTTACTATTGCAAACCCCTCCTCCTAGGAGAACCATGCCTGTACATCATGTCTTTAGTGACCTAGGAGAACCTATTGAATCTATATTTTTTAATATTTCTACCACTAATCTGATTATTTGGCCCATACCAAATCATTATCTGCAAGGCATTCTTTAACCTGATTGGTACCGTGAAAATGAATTCTATGACTATCATCAGGTCAATGGGCATAATCTATGAAGATGTGCCCAAATCAAGAATTTAATTGAGAATATGTTGGAGAATGGGGAGATAAAATTGGATAATGGTTCTTCCACTTCCAATAAAACTCTTGGGGTTTATCAAAACCCATTTCCCTGACATAACAATTAGTAACAACAAAATAATTAGCAATAGCAACAACAATGGCTAGTGTAGTAGTAAAATTAATAGTATAAAAATCAAAGGTCAAACCAATAGAATCAAAAAAATTAGTAGTATAACCCATAATGACAAAATAATATACAAAACCAAGGTCAAAATGGTAAAAATCAATAAACCTACCATGTAGTTACACATGACTACAATAGGGTTGTAGGTCATATTGCTAGACCAAGCACTAATCAGCCTAGACCATTGCTAAACAATAAATTTCACCCCAATTACATGGATAATCCTTCTTTGACCTAGGAATGCATATAGGAAAACTAGAAAAATAGGACTTCCCCTTTTGGACCTTATATCGACAACTCATCCTTACCATGTGACCACGTACGAGTGCATCGATAACTGAAACTTGTCCTATTTGGTCCCATACCATTCCCAACATTGGTTAGCAATAATGTTATATTATTTAATCTTGATTGTACAATCACAACTCAAAGGTTTAATATTACTATCCTAGGCCCACAACTATCCACCACTTTGCCTATCATCCAACCAATTGTTTAGCCTCAGAATAAACCTTTCACTACTAACCAAGACAAGAAGTTTGATATTATGAAATAATTACAAAAGACACTAGCACAAATTTTTATTTTAGATTTGCTATGAACATCAATAATACACAAGAACATCTTGAATGAGTTTTTGACCTAATCCACTGTTGTTAGTGACATATCACCTGATAAATTTCAAGCTTTGGTTGGACACCTAGCTCCAACCCAACAAGTCACATTCAACAAAAGTGATATGTCCTCCCTTGGCCCACTCCATAATAATCCATTATACATATAAGTTTATATAAGATGGCATAAAGTGAAATGTGTCCTTATAGATAATGGATCTAGACTCAACATAGTGTCTCTAAGTCTCATCAAGCTTCTTGTGTATACAATGATAGATCTCTAGCCAGAAACAATAAGTATCAAAGCCTATGATAATCAGGAAAAAGAATCACAAGGCACCATTAGTTTGCCAATTGTCATTGAGCCTTTGACCCATGATACACTTTGTCATGTGCTTGATCTTGAGTTATCATGTATTATACTTCTAGGTAGGCCTTGGTTATATGAGATTCATGCAGTCCTATCAACACGACACCAATGTATCAAGTTTTCCCACTCAGGGATGGAAGTGAATATTTCAAAATATTTACACCCATATGAACACTAAAAGCATCTTGAGGCTAAATTAAAAAGCTATAAATATTAGTATGGCATGAATCTAAGTTCCAAGTAGGATAAATGAAAGGCTATACTTATTAATTCTTCACCTTATAATTGCACAGATCCTAATACCTTGGATTCCCTTTCCCACATGCCACCTCTAGAATATTCTAATCATTTCACCATGTTAGATAATGCACTGAGAGAGTATGTGACACATGATAAATTTCATATTGCCAATCTTCCTTAGAATCTAAAAACCTTTGAGTAACTTGAAGTCACCCCACATATGCATTGGCAATAAAGGAACAAAGATAAGGAACTATCACATTTATACCAGCATCTGACCTAGAACCTGACCCTTTTGAAGGGGATGAATCATGGTTATACAATGAAAACCAAGCTGATTGTTATAAAAGTGCAAAGTATCCTATTCCCAATAGGATCATGAAGCATCACAATTATTAAGGGAGAAGCCTCAGACTGAATCAATAAGGAACCATCAAGCCAATTTTTATGAATAAGTATGAAAGACCTTGTGGACTTGAATTTAAATCACCTGGGGGTGACCCCATATATCTTATTCAAACTCCATCACCAATGACTAGTGATGATGATGTTGATAGTGAAGCAAAGTCTGATCATAGCCTCACCTTTGATAACCTAGCTAAAACCAACATGTTTGATAACAATTCCATTTGTACCCTTACCCTGGCCATTCATCACAACATTTTGCCATTATATTATCCCTAACTGATAGATTGTGACAAACAAGAATCCATTCTATTGATTGATGAGTTTTAGAATGATGAGGCATTTTGTGAATTTTTAGGCCTTAGAGATAATGTTCTGTTGGGAGATCACAAATCAAGATTCTCAATCATATTGGATCTTGTAGCTTATTTTGGAGAGTGAGTGAACACCCTTAGCCAAAAAAAAAAAAGTAAAACATTGAGGTCTCAAAGTGAAAACTTCTTTGAGGTGCTTTCTGACTAGGGAAAAAGTAAAGATAGAGAATAGTCTAATGGTGAAAACCTATTTTAGGTGCCATTAGATGGGGTGTTCATTCTTCTTTGAATTTAGACCAGGAGACCACCAATGGTGAACTTACTTATGGATTTGAGTTTAGATTTGAGCAATAAAAATTATTTGATTAATTCCTTCAAGAATTTCCAATTATTTTTATCACATGGCTAGATCTCCCATTAGGGGATTCAAATTCATCATGCCTAGTAAAAGTTGAAGATCAAGTCCTAATGAAGGACCCTAATATAATTCAACAGTTTAAGTCATTGCCTACTATCCTAGAAGATGGTTTGACCCTTCTAGTCAAAGATACAATAGAGATAAATATTGGGACTCCATCAAACCTAAAATGGATAAAATTAGGAACACCCCTCACTAAGGAGGAACATGACATATTTACAGCTCTATTGAGAGAATTTGTAGACATCTTTGCATGGGCCTATTCTAACATGCCAAATTAATACCCCACCTTAGTTCTGCACCACCTTATGGTTAATCTTGATGCCAAATTGGTAGAACAAAAGCTACATAAAATGTATCCTCACATTATTGTATTGATAAAGAAAGAGTTGGAAAAACTCTTAAAATCAGGATGTATCTGATCCATTGACTACTTAGAATGGATCTCTAATGTGGTACCTATTAGTAAAAATCCTAAAGTGATCATAATTTATACTAATTTTTGAGACATCAATAAAGCTTATCCTAAAGATGATTTTCCCTTGCCTAATATCAACATGATCATCAACTCCATAGTAGGTTATGAAATGATTTCACTCATAGATGGCTTTTCAAGATACAACCAGATCAGAATAACACTAGAAGACCAACATAAAATAGCATTCACCACTCCATGGGGAACATTTTATTATTAGGTAATGCCATTTGGCCTTAAGAATGCTGGAGTTACATATCAAAGGTCCATGACTATCATATTCTATGATATGATGCATGATATTATTGAAGACTATGTCGATAACATATTAGGAAAATCCAAAACTAGGGCTGACCATCCAATAGTGCTAAATAAGACATTTGAAAGATTATGGGAGTACAAAGTTAGACTCAATCCAAAGAAATGTGTGTTTGATGTAACTTAAAGTAAATTAATTAGATTCATCATGTCTCATATAGGTATTGAAATCAATCATTCTAAAGTCCATGCTATAATTGAGATGCCACCACCAACTAATTTAAAGCAACTTCATAGTTTAGAGGATAAGATCCAGTCAATTTGACGCTTCATCTCTTAGTTAGTAGACAAGTGCCATCCATTTACACACCTTTTGAAGAAGGGAGTTTCATTTTAGTGGGATGATCATTTACAAAAAAACTTTTTAACAACTTAAAGACTATCTTATTTATCCATCTATTTTATTACCTCCTATGCCAGGAAAGTCATTCTTATTATATCTATCAGCTACTGACCATGATTTGGGGGAAATATTGGCTCAACATGATGAAATTGGAAAAGATAATGTCATCTACTACCTAATATATACCTTGGTTACATATGAACATAACTATGCACCTATTGAAAAAGCTTATCTAGCCATGGTCTTCGCAGCTTAGAAGCTGCACCATTACATGTTGAATAATAAGACCATGGTCATTTTAAAATTAGATCCACTCAAGTATCTAATATACAAAATATATTTACAAGGTATAATGGATAAATTTATCATGCTTCATAGTGAGTTTGACATAGAGTATGCCAATCAAAAAGTAATCAAGGGACAAGTTCTTGTAGATCACCTTGTTGAAGCACCTCTCATGAAACACATATCCATTCACAAATCCATCATGACCGTCATTGAAACACCCCTTGAGTAGTATCCCCATAAGCTATATTTTTATGGTTCATTCACTATGTATGAATTGGGGGTAGGCCTATTATTTATTATACCATAGGGGGATCTAATCCATAGATCATTCAGAATCAACTTTCCTTATACAAACAACATAGCTGAGTATGAAGTACTTGTTGTAGGACTTTGAAAAGTAGTGCATTGGAAAATATCTCATCTCCAAGTTTATGGTGATTCTTATTTAATCATAAATTAGGTCACAAATCATTTTCAGACCAAAGATGACAAGCTACTTTTATATAAATCCATGGTTGAGACTCTTAAACAACAAATTGCCAACATTTAGTTTGAACACATACTAAGGCCTAATAACAGAACTGTAGATGCCATGGCTACTATTAGCTCTTTGATTTGACAAATAGATAAATCTAGAGAGTATCAGTTCCTCATGAAGAATTTGTTAGCACCAGCTCATAAACTTTTAACTGTTGCCATGATTTGTGATATTATTGGTTCTAATTATATATAGTACTCAGACCTTTAAAAATACCTTCATTACCAAGTTATACCATCTAACCCATCTTAAAAACAAACCAAATCTTTTATTAATCATTTCAATCATTATACTCTACTATGATCCACCCTTTATCGCTACAGTTTTGATGGAACTCTGATTCATTGTTTAACTTCAACAGAGTCTACGCTAGCATTAAGAGAAGTTCATGAAGGATTATGTGGAACTCATTCTAGTAGGGCATTCCTATCCTAAAATCTCTTGTGTACTAGTTATTATTGGTCCAAAATGGACGTAGATGCCATTGCATATGTAAAAAAGTGTGACAAATGTCAATAGCATGCTAATCTAATTGATTCCCCAGCAAAAACTTTGAAACTGATGTTGACACCATGGCCATTTTCTACATGGGGACTTGAAATCATTGGGAAGATCAAACCCACTTCATCTAGTATCCATAAACATATCCTTACTACCACTAAATATTTTACTAAGTGGGTTAAAGCTATACCCCTCACTTACATGACTAAAAATCAAATTTCCAAATTCATCTTCAACCATCTCATATGCCACTATGGTATCCCTTCTGACATTATATCTGATAATGGAGGATCATTCAAGAGTAAGGATGTAGACCAGTTATGTATTGAATATAACATCACACAATATTTTTCTATAGCATATTACCCTCAAGGTAATGGTCAAGTTGAGGCATCTAACAAAACCATTGTTAGTATTCTCAAAAAGATTGTCAATGATGCCAGTCATGATTGGCACTTGTAGATATTCCCTATCCTTTGGGCATATCATACCAATCATCATACCCCCATAGGAGCCACTTTATACTCACTTATTTATGGTACTAAATCCATCCTTCCCATTGAGGTTGAATTATCTTCACTACACATTTCTTTCAAGTATGTCCTCGATGATCATGACTATTGAGTGGCTTGCCTGCAAGAGTTAGATCTACTTGATGAGAAATGCATAGCCATACTCAATAATATTCAAGAATATCAAAATCGACTTAAAGGCCACTATAATTAGTATGTTAAGTATCAAAAATTTGAACTTGGTGATCTTGTTCTTAAATAAAACCAAAAAAATACCATGACTGAGAAGAAGCATAAAGGAAAATTCAAACCAAATTGGATAGGGCCTTTCATCATTACTATAGATTATGGATTAGGAGCATACAGGTTTGCCACACCAAATGGAGATGAAATTCCTAAGTCGATGAATATTATTCATTTCAAGTGGTATTATGATTGAGTGTTAAGGTGTATTTTCTGTAAAGACCATTTTAGTTATGCCATTTTATCATTATTCTTCTTTGTACAGATATCATCCATATCCATCTTCTTGGCCTTATCCACTTTAAGCTTTCGACCTATCAACCCAGTCTATACTAAATCCTAGCCTATTTGACCTTTGGTTTTTCAATTCATTATGCATCATCAAGGTATATGATCAATTTCATTAGTTGGTTTAAGTAATTCAGATAGAGATCATATTTTGGGATAGTGTGACAAAAGTTTTGGCAATTGCATCCTTTGTTTATTATTCCTTTCTCACCACTGGTATTACTTCTAATTCTAACCACATTTGGGAAAATTAGTACCTTTAATCTATGCCATTGTGTCCTATTTATAACCACCTATGGGTAAACTAGGGGCAAGATTAAGCCTTGACATACCAACTTGCCACTTCCTATGTCATACTATGCCTTTTTACCAACTGTGCCTATTTTATTTGAATTGACTGCTACACTAGTCCAATTCCTCCACTATAAGGGTGAAACTACAGTGACTTGAGGTCTTACTCTAGGACTATGTAGGTAGTGCTCAATAATTATTGAGGTTAGCCTAGCCACCCTGTTCCCCATGCTCTCACCATTTTTTGAGCAACTTAGGCCACGTTCTCACCATTTTGTGAGTAACCTAAGTGTGAATGCTCTCACCATTTTACGAGTAACCTTAGTTTAAGTGCTCTCACCATTTTGTGAGCTTGAACCATTTAGTGTCTTGTCATTCTCAATTGAGTTGAGACACTCCAAAACACTTCCAAAAACATTTACAAATTTATTAGAAAAGAAAAAAACATTGATCACTTCTTTACCTTAAGGATTCTGGGAACGCTTACTGAGTTACAAGAAAATCACTTGTCATTTAGTTTCCCCATATTTTTTGGACTTTTACTCTCACACACTTGACATTTTTAAAGACCATTCTTATTCTTCTATCACATCCATTATATATTTTTCCCTTAGTTATCACATTCTTCCCATTCCCTGGGAGAACTACATTTGGCCTAAAGTTTTTTTATTGGAAATTACATCCATGGAACTATGTATATAGCATCCACTTTCCTAGAGCATATGCAGACATCTCAGTAACCCTCTTGCTTTTATTCTATTCCCCCATTTTGTTTATTTGTTTAGTTTTCACTTATTTTCTAGGGGTAATGTTCATATGGTTTCTATTGCATTGTTTGTTTGTTTGTTTATTTCTACTTATTTTATTTGTTTGTCTATCTATTTGTTTACTTTTAGCACTATTTATTTGATTCAGTTTATGTGTGTTAATTGGGTGATTCCTTATCCACACTTACACTTGAATCCATCCCTATTCATATGTTTACATTATCATCATGGTTTCTATCATTGGTGCATTGTTTTCTATTGAGTATTGGATTATGAGAGTCAGTCCTAATGTATATTTCAGCCAAGTCCTCATGATATTATACCATGATGCCTACCGACACGTGCTACAACAAACCTTAGCTTCAAAAAATCTATTTAGTAATGATTTCATCTCTTTAGCACTGACATCTCGATTCCATCCCAAATAGAGTAATTAACCATGAAATAATTTCAACCTTTATTCGTTTAGATGAGTATCTCCCTACCAGTAGGTTGTTCTAATTAATCATTACCATCTATGTTCAGTTATCATCATCCTCAACCAATTTTATCATGTTGGCCATAATCAGGGTCCAATAATTATAACTACCTATGGGAAAATCATTGCACACTATCCCACCTACATTTCTTAATGATTATAACCACCTTTGGAAAAATCATTATGTTGTCACCACTTTACTTTTTATACCTATATAGGGGCATGTTATTATCTTGTTTGTCTATCTTAATATGGGAAACTCCATCTTCTCAATGATTATAACCACCTTTGGGAAAATCATTATACTATCATACCACATTACCACTATCAGGGTATAATGCCTATAACTACCTTTAGGCAAACCATTGTACACTATCCCATTTGCATTCTCAATGATTTTGATTACTTTTTCAATATCACTATATTTTCACCCCATCATCTTTATTTTCTTTGGTCCCCTTATTTTGCTTCTTTCTTTTTGAGGGATAGTTTGTCAACCTGCTTGTGCCAATAATTCCCTCGAGGGGGTATCACACAGTTAGTTTATCATCATTGTAGTTATAGGCATACACTTCTTTTTCATTCTTTGAGAAGACATTGCTTTGCTTATAGATTTCAATTCCTTCCCAAATAAGGGCAAATTATAGACACCTAAATCTGGCCACCAATGACCTCTAGTCAGGGTTTTTACTAATTTCCACCTAAAATGTACAATTTGGCCTAAAAACACCTAAACCATGCTAAATGATGTGAAAATAACATATTTAAGTGCTTATTTTCGCTAGGGTATCCCTAAATGGGGCAATGAAATGTATGGGCTAGCTAAATTTAATCAGATCATTCTAAGTCAAAATGCTAATTTTGCACCTAGGTATTCTAGATTGCTCTTTCTTATCAAATCTTCTGCACAAGACATGTGCCTTTGTTATTTATTTTTGGTAACATCCTAAATGGAATAATAGATCCAATGCATCTAACATCACCTTCCAATTCCAATCTAGTTAAATTTTGAATTAATAATAAGACATTCTGATCAATTTGAGTAACTTGTGCACAAAGTGATTAATCATGCTTAAGAGCTAATTAACCCAAACCAAGGCCTAATTAATAATTCCATGGAAAATTGTTGAATACTTGTTTTTAGAAATGAATATTGAGTATTTACATCATCAGGTGACCTCATTTCTTGGGAAGACATACCTAGGCCATAAATGCCATAAATATCAGGATTCATGCCCTCCATGCCCCATCAATGCCTTCCATGATGCCCTCTATGCCTCTTAATTTCCCCTTCTTATAATGTCATGATGAGGATGATTACAAAATTAATTCCAAAAATTGAATTAATATTCAACCACACATCTCAATCTTGAGATGGATGGTTCAGGTTGATTTTAGATATTTAAAAAAATCTATAAGTAGAGAGGCCAAAAACATCATTTCTAAAACATAATTATGTAAAGTTATAATGCAAGATTAGTTATAAAAGCTTCAAACAATTAGTGTTACCATAAAAAATTGATTCCAAGCCACAATCCAAAGGTGCCAAGGAGAGATGGAGGTAGCCAAGCTTCCATTACCAAGGACTTCATGAGCACAAGCCAAGCAAGCCACTACAACAAGCATTTTGGAGCATCCAAGGAAGGTAAAAGAGAGTTTATTTTGCATTTTAGTTGTGTGTTTTATTCATGTTTGTTAACTAAGCTCTCCCTAGTGTCTAGACCTAGAGATGCTATGCTAATTAGTGTGTTTCTTTCATTTTGTTTTCATTTTGGAACTAACATGATACTAACCATCCTCTTTTGAGTCAAATTCCTAGAACACTAGTAACCAACATGTCTTAAAAAACTCCTAACATCTTTCTATTTTTTAGGAATAGGTAGGTTTTTTATGATGCTGATTTTTATAGGGTCAACATTAATTCCTTCAATAGATACGTGGTGGCCTAAGACAATACCTTCTGTCATAAGCATGTAGCATTTATTATGGCTGAGAGACAGATGGTGCTCCTAACAACATTGTAGCACTTTTTATAGGTTTTTGAGGCATTCATCAAATTTCTCTCCATAGACAGTGAAGTCATCCATATAGATTTCTACACATTCATTGGTCATATCTACAAAGATACTTAGGACAACACTCTAAAATGTTGTTAAAGTGTTACATAGCCCAAAAGATAATATAGCATAAGCATAAGTACCCTAAGTAAAAGTAAAGGTGATATTTTCCTGGTCCTTGAGAGAAATTCTAATCTAGTTGTAACCACTAAAGCCATCCAAAAAGGCAAAATATTTCTTCACTACTAGTGTGTCTAACACTTGGTCAATAAAGGGTAGAGGAAAGTGATCCTTCATAGTTTTTGTGTTGAGTTCCCTATAATCTATGAATACACTCCATTCTACATTTTTATTTTGTACAATTACCAAAGGTGACACCCATTCACTGTAAGAGATAGGATATATAAATATATTAGTCAAAAGTTTTTGTAATTCCCTTTTAACTATTTTTTGAAGAGCTAGATTCATCCTACATTGTGGTTTTTAGATTGGTTGGCACTCTTCTTTAATTTAAATATGATGTGTGCATGTTTCTAGGCCGATTCCTTGTATATCCTCATAATCCCATGTAAAATCACATTGGTTGCCATGTAACATATTGACTAAACACTTTTCCTCATTTAACTCTAACTTCATATTAATAAGCAATGTTTTTCCTAGAGAAATTTCAATTTATTGTGAGAGTGCTTTCATTATTTACATATTGTTAATGTATCTAGTTTAGTTGTAACTATGAAGTAAAAACTAGTAGAATGTTTTCTATATAGATGCATCAGAATTATCTAATTCCCAGAAGCTAAAAAATGGGTACTCAACATATTGAAAGTGGTTGAGATATATAGAAGGATTTTGGTATTATGTTGAAGAACATTAGAGAGAATGGTATCTTCCTCCTGATCAGCTAATGTGCATGCATGGTTTATGGTAAATACAAGAATCAAGGAAGGTTGATCTACCTCATCTTTTTCAACCCATAATGTGGGCTCTAGTGTAAAAATTGGTTATACTGGGGGATAAAAAACCAAATTCTTAGTTTGGTATCCATTGGATATCATCACTTTACCTATTCTATAGCTAATGAAGGCATCAACTATGAAAAGCCAAGGTCATCCTAAGATAAAGGGGTATCCACCGAAATTAGATTTAGGCTATAACATAATGAAATCTACAGGATACTCTTAATAATATATAGTGATGACAAGATATTTAATGATTCCCTCTGGTATGAATATAGACCTATCATCCATTTATATCAATGTAAATATGGGATGAATATTATTTAGCTATAGTTTGTGCATAGTTTTGGTTATCATTACATTTATTTCAGCCCCTAGATCGATCAATGTTTTGAACAACTACTAGTCATGAATCTAGACTATTACTACTAGGCATCTTAGATCTAAATACTTCCTTGGTAGGGTGTTACCTAGCATGATGTCTACTAATTGGCCAATCCCATGAACAATATTGGGATCTTTTTTCTTTCTTCTTAGTTTTCATAGATAGAGGTCCCTAATAGCTTTGGAATATATGGGTACATCTTTGATGGCCTAGAATAGAGGGATTTTGACACAAAGGTTCTTAAGTTGTCTAATGAAATCAAACTTAGGTTTAATTATATGGCATTGAAGGTTGAGATGTTCTAGAAATGGGGGGTTGTTTCATCAACAACTTTATTTGTTGGTTTAGAGAGTTCTTGAGGTGATGGAGTTGGGTTAGCGTTTTATTTTGGGGTTTCATCATCTAAATCCCTTATTATGGATGGTGCTGGGGGTGGTAAAAATTTCCCTAAGTGGAGGTGAACTTCATTGATGTTCACTATGTATGTTGAGTATTGAATAGGCTCAGTACTAAATGTGGATTGCACAAGATTATTTGCAGTATTCTATATGGATTGAGCAAGTAGCTGGTTAAAATTGGGTGAAGCTTGTATATTAGACATAAGAGTAGGAGGTTGTTGTTGATGTTGTGGAGGACATCCTCTTGAATATATTCCCCATGGATAGTTAGGTCTCCAAGGCTATTGCCACTAGTTTGTGAAGGGTGGGCCTAGGAGTGGTTACCAAGCTTACATCCAAGATGGGGATACATTTTATGGAGGCTACCAAGAGGTTATGGGGTAGCTTGCTTGAGGTGGATACCAAACAGAATTAGGATTTAGAATGTTCATCCAAGGACTAGCGCAATTGGGAGTAGCATTTGTAAATTGTGAATTAATAGAGGTGGAATTTACAAAAGATGCATTTTATCTCATAACTTGATAAGGTGGTCATTGAACCCATGGATTTATTTGTGAAATGTAGAAAACATGGTCACTATCTCTTCCTACAACATGTAGCTCTATTGGTTTTGGTTCTTTAGCTATTATTTGAGCTACTTTAGCCCAAACCTCATGACATCTACAATCAACCTTTTCTTCTTACAGTTTGCATAGTAAATGGTCAAGGCTTGATCCAAAACTACTTGCTTTTATCTTGAGTGTAGGCTATCCAATTGGGTTTCCAAATGGATAATGATATCATGTTTCATGTATTATAATAGGTTACTAACCTCAATTTTTGATAGACCATTTACAATTATCAATGGAAGCTTTTTGCCCCTGACTTTGTTTATGGTAGATCTAGAATAATTATTTCTTAGCTCTTTGATATTTGAGAATGGTAGGTGAGAAATATCTCCTCCACTCATTAGGTCCAAGGATTCTAGACAATCTTCTCTGACTCCTTTTAGGAAGATGAGTTTCAAAGGTTCTTCTCCAAGTGCACTTTGCTTGAATTTTTGTACACTGAACATGAACCATTCAACATAGTCCTCCAAGGATTCATCCCCCTCCTGAGTTATCCTAAATATGTCATTTATTCTATAAATTTTTCCTCTTTCATATTCCTAATACTTGGCCAAAAATTTCTTTTTCATGTCCTTCCAAGTGCAGACTGAATTACTACCCTGTCCCATAAACTAGTAAAGTGCTAAGTCTTTGAGAGTAGCTGGAAAAAGTTTCAATTTTTTTGCATCTTGCCTGTAGTCATAGCTTCTACAGAGGATATCAAATTCAAACAAGAATGTGTATGGGTCTTCTGATAATGTAACTCTAAAATCAGGCAAGGCTGAGGGTGGAATTTTTTCATTTGTGTTATGACTATTACATCTGGAATAAGAAATTCAAAAGTAATTGTGTTTGAATTCCCATTGTCCTCCACAAAGTCTTATGATATGGATACCAAAGGTACTCATGATCTCATCCCCAAACAATATGTCAATCCCTTAGTCAGCATGATAATAAATATTTATATACTGATCTTCAGTCTTTTTACTAGATGAAGGGTCTAAAGATTCTCCTAAACTTCCTTTGATTTGATCAAGAAAGCCTTATTGAAATGTTTTAAATATATTACTCTCCAGAGTGTCAAGTTCATGTAATTCCTCACCTTCATTTCTTCTTACCAGCTCAACTAATGCTTCTTCTACTTTTATTTCCTTTCTCAAAGCTAATAATACTTCTACAAGCTACCTCCTTTGATTTGTAGTGTTCTCTTCTTCAAGAGCCTTCTAGCTTATGGTATATTCTTCAACAAGATTCTTAGTTACTGTAAGTATTTATGGTTCTTTCCTAATAGCTACTTATGGCTTGTTTGGTAGGAATCTCCCTTGATAATCTCTTTCTATCTACATAAAAATTATGCTACTCCTTTAGTTATCATGTCCCTTCTTACACCGAGTTAATTTTTTTCATTTTCATGTGTTTCAAGGGGGTTGTTTCAGACCAAGTTTTTAAAAAAAATAATGCAAAAATAAAGGAATGATGAAATCAAAATAACAGGAATTGAAATTATATTTCTAGAAAGTAGTAAAAATTAACTACTAAAAGCAGGAAAATTTATTATAAAAAGAAAGAAATGAAAGAAAGAAAATTTATTCTAGAAAGCGAGAAATGAAAGTAGGAAAATTTATTCTAGAAAGAAATAAAATTAAAAGCACACTTTGCTGAAAATAAATCACTTTTATAGGAAATAAATTCTAGAAACATGAATTAAGTAACTTATGCACTGTTTACTTCTAGAAATTTAGACATCTAGCATAAGACACTGTAGTGCCCTCACTCGACTTGTCTAGCTAGAACTATATGTCCAAGAACTTAGACATCTGGGATAAGACACTACAATGTCTTCACTTGACTTGTCCAAAAGGGTAGAATAATGCATTAAACAAAAAAAAATGATTGATTTTAGATGCAATATTGACACTTTCCCTAGCAACTGCACCAAAATTTTGAGCAAACTAATTACCTAGTGATTACCAGATTCACTAGTCTAATTAAACGTTAATTATCAATGTAGGGTGCATAAGTTTTTCAATAGTGTCAGCACTATATATGCATTATTGATTTAGAAATCAAATTTATTTTATAGTTATAGTAAAATGAATTTATACTAAATTTACCAAATAGATATATTATAAAATTATTGTGACAAAATTATAGAACTATTCCACACTTGTGTACCATACATGTATCACACTTATATAATCAAACTTAATAGTAAAATCAACTTACAAAACACACTAATAATTAAAGAGGGCTAGGATATTCATAGTAGCTCATTTTGAGGGGGGCCTTCTTCATTCATAACTGAGATTCAATCCTTCTTTAAGAGAATTCACAAAATTCTTACAAATTCAACTTTCTCATTACTCAATTCTAAATACAAATGTTATGGTTTAAAAACTTCAGCTATTACCTTCTCCAAATTATCTAACTCCTAGTTTGATCTAGGTTCTACCTTTGAATACAAAAGGTAGTTTATTAACTCTTAATCAAAAACTCCAAAATAGGAAAAAATACAAATACTTAGAAACTACCCCAGTCAACCTTCAAGTAGTTAGTAATTGAAGTTACTTGTTTTAGGTTTGACTGGGTTAGAGACAAGGCATAATATTTTGTTGTTTTATTTCCTTTTGTCTTTCCTCATTATCTTTGTCTTTCCCATCTTTGGTAGCACATCCAATGTCTCCTTGCATGTATAAAATCCATACAACAACTACTATTCTTCCCAATCATCCATTTGGTTTCCTAAAATAGTTGGATATGGCTACAAGATCTCCTCAATAATGATTCTACTTTGTATAGTGGCTACAAGCACTCTACAGTAGCTATAGGCAATCTATAGGTGAAATTTTTGTTTGTTTTAGGCACTCTATAGTGGCTACAGGCAGCTTGTAGGTGAAGCCTACAGTTTTTATGGGTATTTTGCAGTGGTTGCAGGTAACTTGTAGGTGAAGCCTATAGTTGTTGTGAGTATTCTATAGTGGTTATAGGCAACCTATAGGTGAAGCCTATAGTTGATATGAGTATTTTATAGTGGTTATAGGTAACCTATAGGTGAAGCATAAAATTGTTGTGGGTATTTTATAGTGGCTATGAGAAACCTGTAGGTAAAGCCTACAGTTGCTACAGGCAACATGTAGTAGCTATGGCTTAGCAATATTTTGCAGCTTTTCATGACCCTTCAAATGCTTGTTAGATAAAGTCACACCAATATAATTCAATCAAGGAAAAACATCAATAATTCATAACATAACACACACACACACACACACACACACACACACACACACACACACACACACACACACACACACACACACACACACACACACACACACACACACACACACACACACACACACACACACACACACACACACACACACACACACATCAATGTACATACAAAAGCATAACTTCATTCATTCATTTGCATCAATAATGGATAGTTATGGGATTTACATATAAAAATACGTAGACTAAGTATAGATGAGGGTATAAAATTAAGAAATTGGTGGCCTCATTAGTGGGTGTTTTAGGTTGCTTATATTTCTTATTATTAGGTAAGATGAAACCAAGTTTGTGTTTCTTTTGTGGCTTCTTAGTTTTAAAGGTGACCAATTCGTGTGGACCATGCTCATATCATCCAAGATTGAAACCTTACCAAGTACACTGATGGAGGTATGTCTTTTAAAAACTTGGTTTATCAAGGTAAGAGAAACCAATGGTAAATGAATGAGGTATAAGAGAGGTGGTAGAATCACTGAGGGATTTATCGAGTCCCCCATAGACAAAATGGGTTTAATAGTTGGGAAGTTCAAAAATAATGATAGTTATGATAATGAGGTCATATCTCAGCTAGTTGGTAAGTTGCATGTACTCATGAGGAGTAGGGAAAGTGTCAAGTGATAGAAAGGTGACATTCCCCTAGTGAGAAGTGATGGAACATAGATTTGAAAGGGTCTATGGTATAAATTTGGTGTGAAGGTATAGAAGAACTGGTTGATACCTCATTGATGGAAGGAGGTATGATATCTACTTTGGTGGTTGAGGGTTGGGTTTTAGCCACTAAAGGTGTGTTGGATGGGAGTATGAAGACATTTTTGCAGTGGTAGGTCATATTTCATGTCAAAAAAGGACTTGGGTCAGCTTGTATGGTGATGACCTAGCCTTCATGATCAAACTTAATGTAATGGTGGAGGGTAGAGGTAACACAACCCATGGAGTGAATCCAATGTCTTCCTAATAAGATGTTGTATCAAAATTCACCTTCAATAACATAGAATAGTCTGGGGAGCATGCATGGTCCTACATGTATATGAAGGATGATAGTTCCCAATGTCATGGGTATGGTATCATTAAAATAATGAAGAACAATTGAGGATTTAGACATAACATTGTTTGATAGGTTGAGTTCTTTGTAGGTGTGAGAGGAGATGATGTTTATGCTAGCTCCCCCATCAATTATGACCCATTTGATGTGGGTTTGGTTGATCTAGGCAATGATAAAGAGAGGAAGATCTTGGTCCTTGGGGTAGATGGAAGGTATGTCTAAATCCTTTAAGGTGACAATGTTGGAAATTTGAAAGGCATCGACAAAGGCACTAGAGGTTGGGGGTTATTAGGCTAGACCTTAATGGATTACAAAGGCTCTATTAGTGCTTGGTGGTGATGGGGAAAAGTAGAGATTAACTCACATAAACTCATCTTCATCAGGGTCTGATGAATTTATTTGAGGATAATTTTCTTGATGGATTTTGAGGGGTTAGATTGGCTGGGATAGACACCTTGGGTTGGTCAAAGATTAATATCATTAGGTGTAGGTTGGCTGGGAGTTTGAAGAGGGGTATGTCTAAAGAATAGATACCTTAACCTTCCCCTTATATTTTTATTGTGCTCTTGGGACCACATTGATAGTATGGATAGAAGGAGAGGTTGAGCTGGAGGATTGGTCATATTCTTATTCACTCTGAGGTGAGAGTAGAGGAGTAGGTGAGTCTTGGGTAGCTATGGTGGGTGGTTGGATTAGTATGGGGCTAATAGGAGGTTAATATATTAATAGGTCATATTTGTCATAAAGTCAGTGGATAATGGTTTGGAGAGCCTTGTAGTTCTTCATGTCATGGTCAGGTGTCCTATGATAAGCACAAATTTGGTGATCATTATACTAGGTGTATTTTGAAGCTAAAGGGTCAAAGGGTCTGATGGGAGGTAGGGACAAACAAGATAATTATAATAACCTATAAAGGATGGTTGAGTAGGACTTGACTAAAGGTGGTAAAGGTGTGGTAGTATTATATTTGGTTGTTGAGGTGGAAGGTGGTTTAGAGGTAGGTTTGGTAATAGGTGCCTTGAGTAAGGTAGTACACTTGGTTTATGGCCTCTATTTTGGAAAAAATGTTGATGAGGTAGAGGTGAAAGATCATAAGGTAGGTAGCTTAGGTATTATAGGTATGATAAAGAGAGGTGTGTTAGAAAGTAGCTATGAAGGCATAACTAAGAGAGGTGGTGGGGTTTTGGTAGAGGTAACTAGCTTCTTATTCAAGGTGGAGGGATGAGTACTTATAATGGAGGGCAAGGTTGAGGGGGGGGGAAATTTGGGCCTTCCATATTTTGTGTGATTTTGCCTCTTTTGTTTTTTTAGTCTAAAATTTGGTTGGTGGGCTTGAGGAGGATAGGTCCACTTTCAAATATGGGTGACTAAGGATTGGTGTAGTAAGGATACCAAGTCTCTTGGTAGATTTTTTTGGGATGATAGGAGAGGGCTTGGATACTTTGGTCTTGGTTAGTTTAAGTGGTTGTGGGCTAGTCGATTTGGTGAAGGTTTTAGTTGGATAGGTAGAGGGTTTAGTTATTTGGGTATATATGGTAAGGGATTGGCCAATGAAAGTGATGGGTGGTCTGATCAAGAAAGGGTTGGAGGCTCTGATAGTCTAATGTAAGGGATACTTAATTATTGCCAAAATGTTGCTCGATCCATGTTAAGGTTGGAGATAAACTTCAATTTCTACACTAGACTAGACAAGGGTTTATAGGTTGGTTTGGTTCCATGAATGGTGGACCTAAAAGATAACCCCTTAGTTAGGGACATAGGGATCATAACTTCATCCTCTTCCTTGATCAAAGGATGTGAGGTTGAGATAGATAGTTACTTTATGGGAGGAGTGGGCATGGGGGTTTTTTCCTCAGGAATGATCTTCAAAGAGGGATTGGTTTTTTTGATATCTACAGGTGAGGGTGAGATGGTGATGGTTAGTTGTTCTGGTATATCAATGAAAAGGGTGGCTAATGGTTCTACTACCTAAATAAGTGGAGGAGGATAAGATGTTATTTCCTTAGTTTGAGCATCTGGAGGAAGGGAAGGTAAGTCCACTATCTCAATAAGCAAAGAGGGTGGGAGACAAATGGGCTGGTCAATAGGTGCTTTAGCAATGAATGTGTCAAGGACCATATTAACTATATGGGTGTCATGAGAGCATTCAACATTGTTTCCCTCATTCTTGGTAGAATTATGGTTTTGGAAAGGTTGCCTAAGTATATCAAGGGCTTGGTTTGATGGTGCATTAGGTTTATCCAATGTAAGCTCCCCCTTATAAATGAGGGATTGGATAAGGCTCTTGAAAGTGTTGCACCTATTGACATCAAGTCCTATTACTATATGAAAGGCACACAAATCATTCTTGTTATACCAACTAGGTGTGGGATGAGAGGATTCAAATTGTTGGGGTGGTTTGATAGGAGGAAGTTAAATGATATTGGCTTTCAATAACTTTTCCAAGATGGAAGCATAGGATTATCCAAGTAAGGTGAACTACTTGTAGTTGCTCTGGGTTTGGTTCCTTGGTTTTTGCCTCAAGGAACAAGAGGAAATAGATTGGTTAACATAAGGTGGAGGTACGACCTTAAGGAAAACCACATTCATGGTCCCCTTATTAATGGTATTGGGCTAGTTATTTAATTTGGAGGAAGAAGCCTCATTAGTTTTATAGGTTGATTTCTTGATTTTGAGTTTAAGCTTTCCTTTGTCAATGGCTCAATTATCCAACTTATGTGCCATGGTGAAATATTCATCGAAGGTTCAAAATATTTGGACACATAGTGTGGAAGAGATATGTTTGGCACATGCCCAAGCAAAGAGCTCTATGATTTTAGGCTGAGGTAGGGAAAAGGATAACTGGTTGATAAGGCTCCTTTAATGAGCCATAAAATCAGAAATGGATTCATCTTCACACTATCGAATAGAATATAGGTTAGTGATAGACACTTTCTTGGAGATATTGATCAAAAAGTGATCTAAGAAGGTTTGAGCCAGTTGGGTGAAGGATATGATGGAATAAGGCACTATACCAATCTAAGGCTAGGCTAGCTAGAGACATGGGTAAAGTGTAGAGGAGAATGGAATCATCATAAGTGATGATATAACAAGCATATTTAAATTCCTTAAAGTGATATTAGGGATCATCCTTACTTTGAAACTTAGAAAACTTGAAAATTTACCATTGGGGAGGATATGGCTTAATAAGTACAGATGGATGGATAGGCTCATTACATATTTGGTCATATGATAAGATGTTGTGAGCACCCAAAATGGATGAATCCAAGGTGGTCATATTATCCATAAGTATCCTCATTAGGTCATCTTGGTGTTGTGTACCCAAAGGGTTATAAGATGCATATTACTACAGTGGTTGAGAGACATACAGATAGAGGGTAGATGATATGATCTTGATATGATTCAAATATTTAATATATGCAGAAATACCCTTAAGGTAGGGAAACACCACATAATACTCCTTTAAGAAGGAATAACTCCACAATGTCTCTTTGAGGGGACAACCTCCAATATCCTCTTATAATATTGTTGACGCAGTGGATTTCACCTAGGGCAACAGGCCGAGCTCCTGCCTTTCCACACGCAATAATGGAAACTCCCCTCTCGCCTATGGGACCGGTGAAGCTGGAGAGGAGAGTCTCTAGATAAGGGCTAGCTCCCTCTGATGTATCTTTTAGGCCCTGGTTTCTCCTACTGCTAACAAATAAAATTAAAAAAGGGGGGGAATGAAAAGGGAGAGAGAGATGTTGAAAAACTAGAACCTAAGTCTAAAAAATGAAAAGGTGATACACCAGAAAAGGTTGACCCACCCAACCTGAATATACACTTTTCACCAGAAAGAAGTGCCCATACACTTCATCTGAAGTCAAAATCTCTTTTATAATAGTCAGCTAGGGGTCCGTGGAAGTATAGGGAGGAAGTAACTAGCAAAGGTAGTCTGGGACACACTTTGACAGCCTATTCATAGGCACCTATATTCTTTCTATAGACACTTCTAGAAGACCTGTAGAAAGGAGACTTCACAATGCACTGGACATGCTGTAATTGATCTATGAAAATCATGAAAGACAATGACTTAACACAAAAGAAGAAAATAGACATATACTTTAAAGTGCAAGTCTAGATGGAGGTAAAAATGCTAAGTCTTGATTCAAGGTAAAATATGGTAGCTCTACCTTACAAGCCTGAGAGATTTTTGGGTAGAGTTTTGCCTTAAGGCTAAGAGAGTGGATACTTCTCAAATGAGTTTTTTTACAATATATAGAAATAGGAAGAGAACTTGGCGCTTCTTGGGAAAGATTTTGGCGCTCTTTTTTCAAGTGGCCCATGTGGGTTCTAAACCTTGGGAAGAGGAAGCTGTCTGATTGTCAGCTCTTGCTTTGACTTTGGCATCCCAACCTTAATGAGGAACTACAAGTCACACTTTTTCTCTGCAAACAAATTGCTCCCTTCAAGGCATTTACGTGGCTTGTCTATTGTTTGCACTGTTTGGTGACCGCCTAGCAAGTGATATTCCAACTACAGGAATAAATCCCTAAGTTGACATCTCCTCTTGCCACTTGGATGCTTTGTCTTTTTATGCACCTTGTCTCATCTTGGTTTTGTCTCCTTCTGCTCTTTCAGCCCTCGAGGGTGATCTTCTAGTAGGTCACTGCATTCCTTGGGCTCTTTTCATGGTTGGCACTCAGGAAATTCAAAAGCAAACATCTATTTCATTATCTTAAAATTGACATTCATGCAGCCGTCACCTTGAAATTGAATACCCAACAGCTAGTCTATCTCCTTAAAATTGATAGCTTTCAAGATGTCACCATTTTTGGAAAATTCCTTTGGGTCTCTTCCTGTGTCAGCTCTTTTGCTTTGCGGGCTTTTGTCTTCCTTAGTCAGGCTTTTCTTTTGACCTCTTTTCCTGCAGACAAAATGTCTGCAAGAATGATCTCATCCTCACTTCCTTTCCTTTGGAGTATTTTCTCGAGTTTTGTGTCATGGCCCTTTTTTGAATTTCTTCAAACTTTTTGCCCAAAGGAATTCCTTCGGACAAAAAGTCTGAAATAATTCATGACTAAACAAAAATCTAAAAAACTTACCCTTTGTGGCTATCTTCCCTTTGAAATGCTTCCTACCCTCTGCCCGGGCACTTGCCCTTCAGCTTTAGGATGCTCCCTTGAACCAAGCCATTGAACCAACCCATTAAACCAAAAATGGTTCAATGGTTCAATGGTTCAACACTGCGCGCCATTTGCTTGAACCAAGCCTTTGAACCTTTCGCTTGAAGCAACCATTGAACCAATCCATTAAACTGGTTCAATGGTTCAACACTGCATGCTAAGCCTTTGAACCAAGCCTTTGAACCAAGCTCATTGAACTGTTTGATGAACCGAGTGATTGAACCATCTATTTGAACTGAAGCAATTAAACTAAGGCATTGAACCAAGATGATGAACTTGTCGATGAACTGATTGATTGAACTAAGCCAATTGAACCAAGGCATTGAACTTGAGAAATGAACCTGTTGATTTAACTAAGTGGTTAAACCAATCCATTAAACCAAGGCATTGAACTGATTTAATGGTTTAATGGTTCAACGATGCCAACCTTCCTTATGAATTTCTTCAGATAAGAGCCCAAAGAATCCTTGTAAAACTTTGCACTCTTTGAACTGGGTCTTCATCCGCCAAAAGACTAACTTGTAGAGTCTATAGAAAAACTTGTGAAGTTCGTAGAAACCTATAGAGTCTGTAGAAAACCAAGCTTTGCAGAGTATGTAGAAATGGACCTGCAGAGTCCATAGAAATGGACCTACAAAGTTCGAAGAAATAGACTTGCAGAGTTTGTAGAAATTCTTGGACTTGTGCAAAATCAAAAATGAATTGGCCTAAAATAGCAGGGGAAGAAGGGGACCAATTTTTGCCCTGTTGGGCAAAAAATGGTCAACAAATTGGCGACTCCTAAGGGAAGCATGTTTGCTATGCTTAGAGACTAGTTGCCTTGTAGTCCATTGGGCACAGAGTCAGAATGCAGCTTTGAAGAAAGTTAGCAACAGCCCCAAAAGATCCAAGAATCAAACACGAAGCTTTTTACCCTAGATACAAGGGAAAGCACACACAAGACTAAAAACACTACTTGTGTAAACTACACTTAGGGAAAGCAGGAAAAGAAACTAAAAAAAACTACTATATACAACTAACTAGGTACATATGCTTCCCTCCTAGATCAAAGGGAAAACTTCTTAAGTCTCCTTCCTAGCAAGGAAACTTATAGTGCTAGACAAATGGCTGAATGAAAAGGAGATTTGGTGGCCTGCTCCTCTTGCCTATCACCTAGATTGGCTGGTATTCAAGTGGATCAGATTCAAACATGCTTCCAACATATACATACTATGTTTATTCCTGGAAGCTTGTTGAATGTTGGTCCTTCATGCTGGTGCATTTCACCAAGAAATCAATGGCTACTGGCTCATCACCATAAGCCCTTTGATATGTATAGCTCCCTTGCAGTGCATCATGGTCTGACCCATTTCCTTCTACTTCATTGAAGAATCTGTCAGACTCATCCTCTACTTCCTCTTGGCCTTATTGAAGAAGGGTGATGGTGATGATGTCTAAAATGGAATCACAAACTGATTGCTCATCCCACAGAACATCACCTCTCTGTTTAAAACTTTTTTCTTCAAGGCTTTCCTCAAGGAAGACAGACCTTTCCTTTTCCTCCTTGAAGATCAAGATCTCTAGATGTTCAAAGATATTCTCCTAATCTTCCTCCAACTCAAGCTCCTCGGCATAGTCATCTTCCTCATCGAAGCAACAAGGAAATTAATTAAACAAAGGGGAAGAGAGCTCACCATGCTTATGTTCTTCCTCATATTGATGGAACATCCACATATATGCATGCCCTATGTCTTCTCCATTATTGATGAGGTCTTCACAAGGATCATCAATGATGTTTTATTCTTCATTTTCACTCATGATAGCCTCCTAGAAAATTGTAGATTGGATCTTCTGCTCCTCACTCGCCTCCTGTAGAATAGGTTCCTCCTTGAGAAGGGGTGAAGTGGGAAAACCATGTGGAAGAGGAGGCAGTCCTTGAGCTAGAATCGAATGATTATCCTCTTTCCATTTGGTCAGAACTTCATCAATATCAGGTGTGGCCTGATATCTCTCTTGGAAATATGTAAGTGGGGTGTGTTCAAACATGGAATGTTCCATTGGGTCTGAACCGTCCATCACACACTGGCTGAGGAATCTCTCTTTAGATTCCAACTCTGCAATTCTTCTAGCCATATCCTCTTGGAAGCACCTTTCTTGGAGGTCACCAACATTCTCATGAGTAGGAGTAGCCTCATCTTATTTAAGGTTTTAAACAAAAAATTTCTTCTCCTCCTTTTTGCCCCATGATTCTACTGTTTGCTTCCAGTTTAGGATCTCGAAATTGGAATTTTGCTCCTATGAACATGCAGTAACTTTGTTTTCTCCAAGGTCCTAGAGCTCCTCCACAAGGTCTGAAGGTTCCATCTCTCTTTCACAAAGCAGTCTCATCCTAGCCTCTAAATCTTCAGTTTTTTTGGTTAGATTATCCTGAAAGAGTCTTTCTTGGAGGTCACCAACATCATCATGTTGAGTAGGAGTAGTTTTGAGAGAGATGTTTTGGTTCGTAAATATCCCCCCAAAGTAAGATTCACAATCTAAGGAATTTAGAAGGTTCATCTCCATGAGAGGTTGTTTTAGTTCCCTTTGATGCTTGAAGGCTAGGCGTGCAGGGTCAAGAGCAGGGTTGATTGATGCATCATATGAGCTGGAGTGAGCAAGTGCCATCTGATAGAAAGGATTTGGTGCACAAGAGGGGCCTTTATTTAGGATAGGAGGGGGCATGTAAGGCTATCTGCCTTGAATGAATGGATTCCTCCATTTTGCTACCTCCTCCTCCATAGACTGCAAGGCTTGAGCTTGCCTGAACAAATAAGCTTCTTTATATATCAGCTCTTGCTGATAATTATGCTGCTCATCCAGTCTGTCGATTTCCATTACCTGCTTCTCAAACTCTATTGCCACCTCCCTTATCATTGTAGGGCAACTAGGAGGGCTACTTGAGGTGCTTGCATGAAAATTCTAAGTCTGATTAAAGTCATATGAAGGAATACAAGGTCCATGATTTTGTGCAAAGGAATTATACATACAAAAATAAGATTTTTGATGGCACCTGGACTACTTAACCAGCTGCTTCAACTCAGAGTCACCATTGGTGTTGATGCAAAAGCCTCTATAGGCTGGTTGGTTGAAGAACACACCAAAAATTATTTAACTCTTTGGATAAAACCTATCCTAGTTGGTCCCCAGCAGAGTGCCAAAAACTATTGATGCAGTGGATTGCACCCGGGGTAGGAGGCTGAGCTCCTACCTTTCCACATGCAACAATGGAAACTCCCCTCTTGCCTATGGGACCAGTGAAGCTGGAAGGGAGAGTCTTTAGATAAGGGCTAGCTCCCTCTGATGTATCTTTTAGGCCCTAGTTTCTCCTACTGCTAACAAATAAAATGAAAAAAATGGGGGGGGGATGAAAAGGGAGAGAGAGATGCTGAAAAAACAAAACCTAAGCCAAAAAAATGAAAAGGTGATACACCAGAAAAGGTTGACCCACCCAACCCAAATATACACTTTTCACCAAAAAGAAGCATCCATACACTTCATCTAAAGTTAAAAGCTCTTCTACAACAATCATCTAGGGGTCCATGTAAGTACAAGGAAGAAAGAACTAGCAAAGGTGTTATGGGACACACTTTGATAGCCTATTCACAGGCACCTATATTCTTTCTGTAGACACTTCTGGCAGACCTATAGAAAGGAAACTTCACAATGCACTGGACATGATGTAATCAATCTGTGAAAAGCATGAAAGACAATGACTTAACACAAAAGAAGAAAATAGACATATACTTTAAAGTGCATGTCCAGATGGAGGTAAAAATGCTAAGTCCTGATTCAAGGTAAAATCTGGCAGCTCTGCCTTACAAGCCTAATAGATTTTTGGGTAGAGTTTTGTCTTAAGGCTGAGAGTGGATCCTTCTCAAATGAGAATTTTTACAATATATAGATAGAGGAAGATAACTTGGCACTCCCTGGGAAAGATTTGGTACTCTTTTATCAAGTGGCCCATGTGCGTTCTAAACCTTGGGAAGAGGAAGTCATGTGATTGTCAACTCCTACTTTGACTTTGGTGTCCCAACCTTAATGAGGAACTACAAGTCATGCTTTTTCTCTGTGAATAAACTACTCCCTTCAAGGCATTTATGTGACTTGTCTATTTTTTGTGCCATTTGGTGACCGCTTGGCAAGCACTGTTCCAACTGCAGGAATAAATCCCTGAGTTGACATCTCCTCTTGCCACTTGGATGCTTTGTCTTTTTATGCACCTTGTCTCATCCTAGTTTTGTCTCCTTCTATTCTTTTAGCCCTCAGGGGTGATCTTCTGGTGGGTCACTACATTCCTTGGGCTCTTTTCATGGTTGGCACTCAGGCAATTCAAAAGTAAATGGCTATTTCACTGTCTTAAAATTGACGTTCGCGCAACCATCACCTTGAAATTGAATACCCAATGGCTAGTCCATCTCCTTAAAATTGATGGCTTTTGGGATGTCACCATATTTGGCAAATTATGTTGGGTCTCTTCCTACTTCGGCTCTTCTAATTCATGGGCTTTTGTCCTCCTTGATCGGGCTTTTATTTCAGCCTCTTTTTCCATAGACAAAATGTCTGCAAAAATGATCTCACGCTTGCTTCCTTTCCTTTGGAGTATTTTCACAAGTTTTGTGTCGCGGCCCTTTTCTAAATTTATTCATACTTTTTATCTAAAGAAATTCCTTCAAACAAAAAGTCTGAAAGAATTCATGACTAAATAAAAATTTGAAAAACTTACCCTTTGAAATGCTTCCTGCCCTCTGCAAGGGCTTTTGGACTCAGAACTACCCTCTGCAAGGGCACTTGCCCTTTAGCTTTAGGATGCTCCCTTAAAGTAAGCTATTGAACCAACCCATTGAACCAAAAATTGTTCAATGGTTCAACGTTTCAACACTGCATGCCATTTGCTTGAACCAAGCCTTTGAACCGTTTGCTTAAACCAACCGTTGAACCAATCTGTTGAACCAGTTCAATGGTTCAACACTATGCGTTGAGCCTTTAAATTGAGTGTTTGAACTAAGCTCATTGAACCATCTAATGAATTGAGTGATTGAACCATCCGTTTGAGCCAAAATAATTGAACCAAGGCATTGAACAAATGTGTTGAAACAAGCCGATGAACTTGTTGATGAACTGATTGATTGAACTAAGCCGATTAAACCAAGGCATTGAACTTGAGCGATGAACCTGCTAATTTAACCAAGTGGTTGAACAAATCCATTGAACCAAGGCATTGAACTAGTTCAATGGTTCAATGATGCCAACCTTCCTTGTGAATTTCTTCAGATAAGAGCCTAAAGAAGCCTTGTAAAACCTTGCACTCTCTAAACTGGTTCTTCATCCACCAAAAGACTAACCTACAGAGTCCGTAGAAAAACTTGTGAAGTCCGTAGAAACCTGCAAACTCTGTAAAAAACCAAGCTAGGTAGAGTCTATAGAAATGAACCTACAAAATCCATAGAAATAGACCTATAGAGTCCATAGAAATTCTTGGACTTGTACAAAATCAAAAATGAATTGGCCTAGAATAGCAAGGGAAGAAGGGGACCAATTTTTGCCCTGTTGGGCAAAAAATGGTCAACAAATAGATGATTCAATGCTTACTTCCCTTTACCAGTAGAAGGTTGGGAGGTTATCACATATGATTAAGTGGGTGTCAATGGTTGGGTGGAGGATGAATAAGGGTAAGTAGAGGTAAGTGGTTGGGTAATGGGTACATGCCCTTATAGACTAGGAATGTATCCAAAGGTTGGTCCAATGGGTGTTTTTTGGATAGGAGTGATAGTTGGGTTGGTGACTGATGGAAAGGTGGTGACCCTTGTAGTGATTAGTGGTAAGGTAGAAGGTATAAACACTAAAAGGCTTTAAAGCAAAGTGGTGGTTGAAAAGTTGAAGGTAGTTAGAGGAAGGATAGTAGTGCTATAGGTAGGCACTCCTATAGTGGAGGAGTGGTTTTTAGGATTAGAAGGCATAATAGTGGTGGTAGTTTAGGTTAGTTGGTTTTTAATGGTAGTTTTAAAGGGGTTATTAGTTGATGAGGAAGTTTGGGTAGTCAATGGTTGTGTAGTAATCATGGTAATGGAGGTACTCCCCCTAAGATGGGGGGCATGCCATAAGGTAGATCTATTGTTGGGGTCAGAGCCAAAATATGGTAAGATATGGTTGTAAGGTAATGTTTCAAGGCTACAAGATTATTATCTAGGAAAGCAGTGAAATCCATGTCTCCTTGAGGAACCTCTTGAGGGAAAGTAGGACTTCTCAAAGGGTGAGGAGATTTTTTTGGTTTAGAGGTGTAGTCTATGGATGAAGAGGTAGAAGAGGTAGGTTGACCTGATGAAAGGTTTTACTCCACAAGGTCTCTTCACTGCTAGTGAGTGAGAACCATGTGAGATAGGGGATATAGAAATAAAAAACATCGTTACTACTCAAACAAAGACAAGAAAATAAAATGATCAAATAAATCCAATCACACTCTAAGAGGGATGTTAATACCTATAATTTTAATTAATCTCACTTTTGGCTTACGCCTTAAGAAGTTATGTGATAAAAGTTGGCTTGTAAACTAGGTACTAAAGAGGAAGTCTATAGTTGGTTTTAGGTTGTGTTTAGGCACTAAAAAAGAATCTATATTAAAATTAATATATGGCTTGGTATTGAGGCCTACCCCCTCATTTCACACATCATAGAGATAAGGGTATCAGGTACTTAGCCAATATATATTGATATCTAGATATTATACTCAACTAGAGAGTTGAGTTGGTCCTCCCCTTAGTAATGACCTCTAAGTAGAATCATTGGGAAAGGGTAAGGTTACTGCTAGGTGATGAAATCTAGTCGGGCCTTGTCTCAAGTGTGTTTGATATTTAATTGATGAAAGTGGTTTAGTTTAGGTGTGTGTAATAAAGAGTGAAGCTATGATAGATTAGTTTACCTTTAAGTTAAGCTATGTGAACTAAAATTCCAAGCAATAAATGTATTCACTTAATTTTAATCCCAAAAGAAACTTTTGATTTCATTAATGAGAAAACAATATAAAGAGTGCAAGTAAAAAATAACCCAAGTAAAGACACAAGGGTCCCATCGGGCATACCAGAATGTTTCAATGAATTTCTTGCTTATTATTAGAAAGAGAAAAATAAGAAACTAAGTACAAGTATGGTTGAAAAACCTCATCGATAGTGCATGCATTGAATCAAAATATTATGAAGAGATCCTCTTTGGCTTTGGAGGATGACCTGCAGATAAAAAAGCACTAAAGCAAACTTGTTTGTTAGATAAGTAGTTGGGTGGATTGCCTAGTTATAGCTAGATCTCAGAAGCAAGAGCTTCTTTAAAGGTTGTCAATCCACACATTTTAAACAATTAAGCTTATAAACATAAAATAAAGGTACTTACATCAATAAATCAAAGGGTACTAAAATTGAAAACAAGAGAGTTTGCTAGTAAATATTCTAAAATGATTAAATTAGTGATAAACTAATTAATACTAGTGTTAGGTGTTGGGTGTGCTTCAGAAACTTAGAAAGGGGTCCATGAATAGGAAAGAACATAAAAAAGTAGGTTTGGTTGGGTGTAGGTAGATGAAATCAATTTAATAATTTTAGGTGCCATAGTAACCATCAATGGTTGAGTTGATCATCGGCGGTCAAGGTGATCGTAAATGGTTGGATAGACCATTGGCAGTTGAGTCAACCATTGATGGTTACTATGTAAAGATATGGGTTGGTAATTTTTGTTGATTGATGAGATCCAAAAGATGGATTTTGAGAGGTGGGTAAGGTCTAGGTTAGTTGCAAAATAAAAATAAAGTATATGAATATTGAGAATCAAGTACTTGTCTAACTAGAATTCGATTGAGTAGATGGTTGAGGTAGTTAGCCTATTGGTGGAATATAGCTTGATTTTGATAGAGTAACTATACCTAAAGGCTTGATGGAGAGGTGGTGGTGAATTGACTCTCTAGTATGATTGTTGGATTATTGGGTTGATAATAATGATTGACTTGTAAGAAATAAACTCCTAGATATACAAGCTCTTGATGTTAATTGCAGATGAGTTTCAACTCCCAACTCCTCTCTTCTTAAGGTATAAGCAAGAGGTGGAAGTTAAGGTTAAACTAGGTTGTTTAGTTATAAATTATCCATGTAAAGACTTGTAATAAGATTTAGATAAGCTATAATTAGAAAATCAAAGCAAATGGTTTGCATGATTTTGGTTAGGGAGGTGGACCTTGACTGTTGATGGTCAAGGTGACCATTGATGGTTACCCTGACCATTAGGGGTCAAGTGTCGAGGGGTAAGAATGGCTAAAAGGAAAGGTTAATCTAGTTAAGTTAAACTATGGGTGAGCTTGGTTAGGGTTTAGAGTGTTAGATTGGTCTTGAGAGGGTCCCAAGATGGTTAATGGATACTTCAACATTCAAAATTGTGGTGTGCATATTTCCAGTGTCTACAAGACTAACTCATATAATTATCTAAAGTAGGATGAATCAAAATCTCCTAATGCTAGTAAAGGCCATATAATAAATACCTTGGGTCACTCTTGTACAATTTCCCTAGAGTCGTGTCACTCCTCAGTACTAATCTTAGATCCATATATAAGCCTTAGACTATGGATCTCCTATGATTCATGTGAAGAGGGGTAAATATCCCCATCTAATGGCACTTGAAATAGGTTTTCACTAAGAGAAATGCCTTTTTATTTAGTTTTACCTTGGTCTAAAAGTGCTTCAAAGAGGTTTTGTCTTTTATACCTCAATATTTTAGTTTATTTTGGTGAAGGAGCTCACTCGATCTCTTAAATAGGTAACAGGATATAATATGATAGAAAATCCATTCTTGTGATCCCTTAGAGGGATATGATCCCTCAAACCCATAAAATCACAGATGGCCTTATCATTTTTAAACTCATCTAATGGCATTATCGACTCTTATTGGTCTTAGTCTATCAATTATGGGTGATAAAGGGTATGTGGTGAAGGGTGATAAATGGGATTTATGGTACAAATGGCATAAGGGTTAAACAAGTGTTGTCAAGGTCATCACAGATGTTATAATCAGACCCTACATCACTACTAGCATCATCTTTGCTAGTTGATGGTGTAGGAACTCAAATAATATATATGGGGTCACCCCCAGGAAGTTTATAATATTAATGGAAATATAAACACCATTTATAATATAAGATATATCATTACTTTTGATAATTACACAAGGTACAAAAAAATAAAAAGATAACTGATAAGAAAATAATAAAAATAAGGACTACGTAATGTTTAGTCCCTGTAATAAAAATTGTGTTGTTATTTGCCTTAATTTTTTCCTTGTCTCTATTGTATTAATTGTAATGAAAATTATGTTAATTTTTATGACATTGAATAATGAGTAAAATCATTTAACAAATTAAATTGTAAGGCAACAAAATAAAAATTGCATATTAACAATGGGTAATCCTTATTACTAAATATGATACATAATTAATATAACTAAACAAAATTACATATTAATATAAATATAAAAGGTCCAAAAAAAATACATAAATCTATAACCCACTTTAAAATTGCAATGGAACTTCACACACAACAAAACATAATTAATTAACATTTTAAATCCAATGGATAAAAACCTCATTTTGACACCTTCACAAAAAATTTCAATTGAATTATTGCAAAGGCATGGTATGATCAACATCAATGACATCATCATGAGAATATATAATAAAAATAATAGTCTTGAAGGTGCTAACCAATTTTTTCACCTTGATCTCTTCGCAATGTGACAACTTGCTCATGGCCTCTTTCATAACATGGTCGATAAATTAATACTTCATTTCATGCATGCCTTGATACCTCAAATTATACATCAATGAGTGTTTTAAATTATTATTTTTAGTGCTAAGGATGATAATTAAGAAAACCAATATTTCAACATAAAATTGGCAATACTCTAAACATTCTTTCACAAGTTTAGGGAGAATTTGAACATGAAGTGTATCTCTACAAATGAAACTACTAATATAAAACCATACTAAACAATAAATATGAAAATGGGATCAAAACACAGAAGAATTTATGTGTTGCCAAATCCATTGGTTGTATAGGCTGGGAATAATTTTATATTCATGATTCACATAAATAATTACAAAGACTAACTGGATGTACCTAACAATAGAATTTGATCCAATCTTCGGTGGTCTATTGACAATCATAACTGTCACATTTTTCATGTTTGAATTTTGTACATTTTCATGTGTTTATAATGTGTGTTGTGTGTATGGATAAGAAAAGTAGAGCTTATCATTGTTATATCTAATTTTTAGGATTGACATTTATAAGACTGAATGAAATTGTGGCACTAGTACTACCATCTACATACCCCTTCATAAACTAATTGACCATAATCTCTCCAATCAATGGAACAATAAATAAATTTGACACCTATCCAAGCATGACAGTGCTTCCCAATCACATATCTATGAGAATTTGTAATTCTATTTGATATATTCCATGTAACTAAAATAATTTATATGTCACAAGTGACATCTAAATCACCTGATACCCTGCATGAATGATAATGTAACAAGTCATCAACACCATTATCATCAGAATAAATATTGACTAAGGAAAGAATAATGTAACAAGTCATCCACAACATTATCATCTAAATAAATGTCAAGTGACCAAATATAAGTGCTCAACCCAAAAGGACAAAACCAATATGAAGAATTCAAGATTAATCCATCTGCCAAGCACGTATCCTTTGAATCCAAGGTTATTGTAATAAATAATAACCATTGGCATTTTCATTTATTAGTGTCATATTGAAGTTGTCAATATTTCCAAGTAATGGTTAAGGGCAAAGCCATCCTCCATCTAAATTTGGGAGTTAAAGTGAACAAGTATGACATTAAAATTGTAGGGAAGCAGTGATTGAGGGTTGGTTGACAGAGAAGCTATGACCTCATATGGAAGATGCATTCTTTACACCTCTGTTGACTTTAATTAAAATGGTACACATATAAATCTTTCCATTATCAATTTCAAATCAAATTAATTATGTGAATGAAAAAGATATATAGGGAGTTTACCAATACCAAAGTAACTGATGATAGAAAGTGTGAGAGAATTTTTTTTTCATCGTAGCCCTCACCTTGTCCTTTTTCCTATATTATTTCCCTCCAGCATATCCAAATTAAAATTATACAATGATTAAATTTTGGCCAAGTAGTCAACATACAAATGAGCATGGGCATCACTCTAGAATATTTGGCTCACCAGTTCACCCCTATTGGTAGAAAGTATGGATTCTACTCTCCTCATTTCTCATGTCTGGGCATGTGTGTAACCTCTGATCCAAAGACCTCACTAGCAACAATGGCTCCCAATGGTTAGTAACAAGAGAAACAATGGATGATCCCAATGATGGTTATATAAAGGCGTTTTCACCATTATATGAGGTGATGGAGGATTTATTACCAATCATCCAAGGGATCCCACCCTCTTGGCTTACCTCTAGTTGTGTCCCTAAGTCAATGGGGTTTGTCTTGGCCCATGTATTTTTCCTCGGTATTGTCCATGACTTGGGTTTGAGACACAAGTAAGTTTTATCTTTTTAGAATGTTAAACTCAAAAAAAACATGATATCATTGCAAGTGGATGCATTTTTTTTCTTTTCCCCTTAAAAACTAACTATATATAATTCACCTTTTGAGTGCAACTTTATTTTTTTAAGGCAACCAAACACGAAGCCAAAACAGAATTGGAAAATGCCAATTTTGCATTGCAGGAAAACATATTTTTTAATTATCATTAGATTATATTTCATTCAAGACATATATAATGAAGATAAATATATTAAATAATATATTTTATGAAGTTAAGAATGAGTTAGATAGTAAATTAAGAATGAACCAAACCAATTTCACTCTAATGAAACATATTAATTACAATAGAAATATAATAATTTTTAGTAAGTTATATTAATTTTAATTAGTAAGTTATATTTTTTAATTACTAATCAAAATTTAAATCAATCATATTAAAGTATTTAAAATATTCCATAATATCACCCTAAAGAATATTCCATCAATTTTATATACCAAACTTTATATATTAGAATAATAAATAAAATAGAATAATTTAATTGAAAAATATAATAACGTACCTTAACAAAAACTAATAAAAATATACCTAATAAAAAATAGTTTTAAATCATCTTAACGTAAAAAATTTAGTGACAAGCAAAAACAGTGTATATGATATTTTATTCTTCCTTGTCTTGACACTACATGCAAATTGCAAACGTGCAACACTTAGATTTTTGACAATTTTTTTCTTTGATAAACTAGGTTTTTGAGATTTTTAGTGAATGATATTTAGAAAGGCATGAAGTAAATAAGAAGATAAATAGATTTAAAGCATAAAAAAATTATTTTAGGTGTTCTATTAATAAGCTTTGAAATTTATCTAATTAATAATTATAGAGGTAGTGTTCAATTATAACATGTTTCTTCTATTTAATTGAAGTTTTTTTGTCAAGTGTCTTCCTGAAAAGATTTTCTGATTTGGGAGACAAGATTTTTTGAAATTGTATTATGTCTCTCTAGGATTTTACATATATTTGTGTGTGCCTCAAAGGTTTCATGAAGTTTATTTTATTGTTAATAGATAAAATGAAGGGGAGTACACAAAATGGATGGAAAGGGAAAAGATAAAGTTATTAATATTGATCTGGAAACAAAATACAACTATGTAAGAGTATGGAAGCATGATAGAGTTAAAATTATTGTGAATGATCAGAGAAATAAAAAACACCTTCTATGGTTGCTTTTACCCCCAATGAATGATTTTTGGGATATGCTGATAAATTTTAGATTTACACTAATCCTTTCAACATAATTTTTGATGTCAAGAGACTCATTGGAAGGCACTTCACTAATCCTAATGTACAAGATAACATTAAACTCTATATTTTCACCAAATTCATAGATATAATGACAAGCTTATGATTCAAGTTGCTTATAAAGGTGAAAATAAGCTTTTCTCGACTAAGGAAATATCATTGATGGTGTTGATGAAGATGAAGCACATAACCAAAGACTACTTGAAGTGTGATGTAAATATTGTAGTGATTATCATGTCAACTTATTTTTTTGATTATCAAAATATGGAAACCAAATATGCAAGTAAGATTGTGGGCCTTAATGTGATGGTGATAATTAATAAACCCACAACTGCAACAATTACATATGGCTATGGTTCTAGTACAACATGCTAGAAAAGAGTTCTCATATTTGACTTAAGTAGAGGAACATTTGATGTTTACATTCCCAAATTTTATCCACTCATGTAGGGATTTTACATTCATAATAATATTTTTGAATTATATGAAAAGAGAATTTTTAGGTTTTTATTAAGTATGTAGTTTCAACGGTCTTAGGCACAAAATTGCTTAATTTTTTCAGTACATAAGATTGGTTTAGCTTCAAGAAAATATAGAATTGGTTTAGTGATAAGATTTTATTTTAAAGAAATGACATAAAAATATAGAGGAAAAATTATGAACATGTTGAATCCATTGAGGACAAATCATCAAAAAATAGATCCCCAAAATGTTGAAAAAAGCATATAATTGTATAACTTATAGTGAAGGCTGAAAATAAATAAATTTAGTGTATGTTGAATACATATAGAAAGTTTGAAGGCCAGAGAGAGAGTATCATGAGTAATAAATTTACTAAAAATATCCAAATATCCATAAATATACAAAGTGTGTCAAAACACATAAAAGACATTATTTAAAATGGTACTATATCAAACTTAGGTGTTGACATTGTGATGAATTCACTTCAAATACTATTTGTCAATAAATTTCAAATGCCATTATAATACAATTTGTCGGTAAATGTCAATGTTGTTAACACTCCTCAATATCACATACACAAGCCTTTAGGTAACACCATAAAATAATATTATCTTGAAAAATGGAGAGCATGACAATTAAGGAAAATGATCCATTCATTGTCCATGGACCAATGGTTGGGAAAGTACATGTAAATTAATGAACTATTAGTTGGTTAAATAAGAGTGAGTAGATGTCACTTTCATAATAAAAATTTAAATAAAACTTGATCATTATAAAAATTCAAATTAAATAACTAGCCAATAGAATGATGACACATAGATGGACACTAAATACAAAACTTAATGTTTAAGTAATGACACGTGTTATAGAGTAGGACATACCAATGTCATATTAGTTGTAAATGTAAATTCACACAAATGTTTTAGCCTAAGTAATACATGAACTATCATTTTACTATTCATTAAAAAATATATCATTAATAGGAAAATATATGGTTATCTATTTTATCATCTATCTATAATGATTACAATAATACCATTATATTGTACACCACACCAAGAAGATAGACATCCTTTTATAATATAAAACTTGGATGATAGATTTTCTTATTGATATTGAGATGAATCATCTAGTCTCTCTGAAGATCTAGTGTCTCTTGATTTTGGACCCACTTTCAAGCTAGATGATACATAAAAGGAAGATAGGCTCAAAGCTAAACCTATCAAGACTAGTTATTCCACTCCATCATTAACCATGATGATAATATCTAACATCCCTATCAATCCATAGTACCTAAATATTGATGGGATATTAAATCCCCTCAATGAAATAACAACTTGGTGTAACACCATGAAAACTCTTGGAACTACTTTTGGAATAGATGGAAGAATAAATGTTATATTTGTTGTCAAATATTTTTGGGTAATCACTCTAAAATGGTGGCATTCAATGTCTTTCCAAGTTAAAGAGTCTAAAGTTCTCTTTGAAGCTGATCCTATGGCTACTCTATATCAAATATTTATACATGAGTTTGTTCCCCCACAAGGAAACAAAGAGATTGAATCAAATGGATGGCTAGCCAAAATGAGGTTATGTGATCTCTCCCAATTTGAGCCATACAGTAGAAAATATATAAAAATGGCTTATGAAGGACACTCACATAATTCAAATTCCATAAAAATGAATTCTTTAGAATCTTTACCTTATTATCTAATAGATAGAGTCATTTCTTATATTGAAGTAAAAGGACTCAATCCTGATGCCATGACCCTTACAGATATTATTGACTTTGATAGGCAATATATTATGCTACTCATTTCCCAAACAAAAGCCATTCAAAAACTATCCAAATAAAATGCTAGCAAACCACAATATAGTTCCCAAAAATAGCTCCATATGGTTACAAGCCTTATATTAAGAAACCTAAAAGTTCCAAAAAATTGTCCTTTCGATGTAGATTTTTCCCAACTAGGCATATCCCTACCCCTAAAAATACATACCTCCACTATCATAAATATCCATGCCCTCCAACAAAAGAAATTAAATGCTACATTTGTAACTATCCTAGTCATATCTCTCCTTAATGCTCATGTAAAAACAAATTTTTTAAGGTTGGTTATTCTACCTCAGTAGCTACATGGTGGGATGTTATAAAATAAGGAACTTATCTATATCAGCAAGATAATATTTTTGAGCCATTCCTAGAAAATTAAGAATCTTATCTAGAAGAAGACAATGATGATCTTCTTAGTATTGTTGATGATTTATAAGAAACAACCCTTATGCAACATCCAAAATAATAAGATAAAGAAGGTAGCTCTAAACATCCAAAGAAAAAGCCTCAGATACCTTCTCCAAAATTCCAAGGAAAAAGCATCCAACCTAGGTGCCAATAAATGCCTCCTACTATTCCAAAACCTAAACAACAAGCTTTCTATTTTAATCATTCTTTCAAACCTAGTGACTCATGGATGAAAAAAAAAATTAATGACTTATACCAGAAGAAACACCAAGGAAATTTATAAATCTTGTTCCTCCATGGGATTTAAAAGTAAAATCTCTTGAACCATATGATGATAATGAATATGTAGGAGAAGAAGAATTTGAGAAATGTGAAAGATATGATTGCAAAAAAGAAGAATCAAAAGGAGAAATTAATATTGAAGAAATAGACTATGAAGAAGCCTTTGAATAATTTTTAAATATATATTTAATGGATCTAATATGCCAAAGACTTTTTTGTACTACAGTACCTGCTAAAGAGGAGCCCAAAGCTATATATATATATATATATATATATATATATATATATATATATATATATATATATATATATATATATATATATATATATATATATATATATATATATATATATGGAGATTAATATTGAAGAAATTTACTATGAAGAAGCCTTTGAATAATTTTTCAATATATATTTAATGGATCTAATATGCCAAAGACTTTTTTGTACTACAGTACCTACTAAAGAGGAACCCAAAGCTATATATATATATATATATATATATATATATATATATATATATATATATATAAAACATAACTTCTAAATGGAAGGTATGATCAGTTCATCAATATAGAGATCAATAGATGGATCCTAGATGCATAGGTTGATACAGGAGCTTCTCATTCCTTCTCAAAAGAAATCATTATAGATAATTGGGAAAATTTTAGAACTAATCAAGAATATGAATCTCTTGATTTTCAAGGAAACTATTTCAAATCCAGATATTATAAAAACCAAGAACCTTTGTAAATCCAAGGAAAAGAATTTTCATGTGATTTCTTCCAGTACAATAACATGCATGTTAATATTTTATTAGGAAGATATTTCATAGACTCTTATTCTCCCTATGGTAGTACTCCTAAGCATATGTTGTTTACATTGAATGAAGAGAGAATCAAAACACCTAAGATACAATATGCTACTGAACAATTTCCTATTACAATGCGTATATCATCTCCCAATACTTTATTAAAAGAAATCCAGAAGATAGAAGACTTGATAAAAGAAGAAATATTCTCAAATGATCCTTAGAAGTTTTGGCTTAAAAAAATGCCAAAAATGGAAATCAGAATAATTCCAAAAAAAATTATGAAGATTGGCAAAAGAATTCCTATTCCTTCTATTGATTATGATGATATGGAAAGATCCATAAGGAACTCCTTGACCATGAGTTTATTGAAACATCAACATCCCCTTTTTTTTTGTTATGCATTTATGGTTAATAAAATTTAAGAACAAAAAAGAGGGAAAAAGAGAATGGTTATTGATTATAGACCATTAAATTCCATCACTAAACCATATCCTTATCCCATTCCAGAGAAGACTTACCTATTACAAAAAGTGGAAAAATGTAAATTTTTTTCTCAATTTGATTGCAAGTTAGGATTTTATCATATAAGGGTCAAGGAAACTGATAAACATGAGACAACATTCAGTTGTCCATTTGGGCATAACCAATGGAATGTCATTTTTTTGGCTTAATAAATGCTCATTCTTATTTCCAAGCTCATATGGATTCTATATTTAAAAATAATTCTAATTTTCTTAGTATCTACATAGATGATATTTTGATATTCAGTAAATCTCTTTAAGACCATCTCTAATACCTCCAAAAATTCTATCATATTGTAAAAGAATCAGGAATAGTTCTATCTAGCACCAAATTATAACTATGTCAATAGGATGCAATTTCTTAAGAATGGTGGTAAAAATAGATAGATTGAAGTCTAGCCACATATTAAAGAAAATTTTCTTCAATTTATTGATATAATGAACAAAAAATAACTCCAAGCAATTTTGGGTATGCTTAATTATGTTAACAGCTTTTATGAAGATTCAGGAAATGATAGAGCCATTCTTCAAGACCTAATGAAAAGAACAAGAGGTATATTTGGATAGATTAACTTACTTGGGCTATTCAAAGAATTAAAATAAAGTTGCAAAGTTTACCTTCCTTGTATGTACCTCTTTCAAAAAATTACATACTTTATACAGATGCTAGTGACTATGCATGGGGAGGAATTTTGTGTTGTATTGAGAATAGTAAAGAATATATCTATGAATATGATAGTGGAGTATTCACTGAAGATGTAAGAAAATGGATATCATCAGATAAGGAGATATATGATATCAAAAAATGCTTAGAAAATTTTTCCCTCAGATTAATGCATCTAAAATAATTTCTAATCATAACCGATTCGACTAGGTTCATCACTTTCAAAGAAAGGGACCATGGAAGGAAAGATGGTAGAGGTAAGTATGTAAGATGGTAAGAAATTTTCAATCAGTTTAACTATAAATTTGAGCATATTAAAAGAACCATAAATAATTTTGTAGATTGGTTAAGTCAAAATCCTATCACAACCTTAATGCACCAACCAATTCCAAGATTTAACTTAACCAAGGAAAATGTCAGGTTTAATTAATTGAATAATTTAACCCAAGAACAAATTCATAGAGAAGGATTAACTACTAGATTTTTAAGGTTATATAGAACTATAATTCTCTAGAGTACCTATTATCTAGTTAAGTCTAAATGAAGGCAAATTCACTATCCAAAGGCTTAATAATGAACATTAGCATTGCCAATTTTTTTCCTTGATCAAAAGACCAAATTGGACTTAGACTATCTCAATCCAATCAGGGTATAGTTAGCATCTTTACTCTTTTATTGAATAATTTGGACCACATACTATCCATGAAGAAGAAGAATTCTCTATTGATACAGTTGTCCATACAATCATCCAAAGAAAGTTGAAATGGGAATCTTTTTTGTACTATAATCCAAGGATTGAAAATAATCAGAATAGACCTCAATGGAATATTTGACAAACATTCCAAATGAGGTGTCTATTTAATCCCATATCTAAAAATGATCTACTAACAAAAGTGGAAGTTTTGTTGGACCCATCAAATACATCTCCATCATCATCATCATCATCATCATCATTATCATCATCATCATCAGCATCATCATCATCATCATCATCATCATCATCATCATCATCATCCAATAGTATATCACTTTAAAAGTATCTTTAATTATGTAAAAGAAACTTAGTGGTAGACACCGATGGCAAAAATATTTTACTTTAAAGAGTTACTCTACGCTTTACATAACTATGCATACATTTTCTGTAATTATAAAACAAGATAAAGAAAAGAAAGTATTCCATATCTCCCATTCCATGTATATGAGATTTATATGAAATTGGTAGACATAGATTGAAATTACCCCTTTATTAATATCATATAATAATTCTACATATATTCTTTGAGGCACACTTAAACATTAAATATGTGCATGATATACATGGCAAAGAGTTTGTAGGATTATTACTCAACATTTAATTTGTAAGTTAAGGCATGTGTTTAATGATATTTTGAAGAATATTAATTAAGAAATTGAAGGTTTAATACATAAAATTGTTAACAATAAAACTACAATTAATAATAATAAGTTTAAAAATATTATGCTTATGAGGTTTAAATATAAATAGTTATTGGCCCCTTTTTATTCATTTTATGACCATCTTAGAAACACTCTAAATAGATATTTAATATCATAAATAATGTTTTTTATTCATTTTTTGATAATTGGAGATAGCATGAGAAATATAAATTGTTGTCATTGATGCATGTGTTATAGAATTTATAATTACTAAGAAAGAGCAAGATCAACTGATGTGATGGAATGACTGATTGAAGAAGCATTGCAAGGTCTTTCGAATAAGGTATTTTCTGGAGGGCAATTTCTCACCTCCAAAATTTATCTTTTTAAAATTTAAATCATATCAAAAAACTTTAGGTATGTAAATATTTTATGTCCTGTATCATTAATGATTATGTGTGTAATAATGTTGTTGCTGGTATAAACATGATGCCTCCCCCTTATGGCAATGCTTTTTATGAAGAAAGGTAATTCCTTAAAAATTAAACAATAATTTTGTATTTCTCTTTTATTTAGTAAAATTGATGCCCTTTTTTTCATCAGGGTTTTCATTAAAGTGGACATTGATTTTTCTTAAACACATGAGATTTGTGGTTAATTAGACAATTTGATGCATCATGAAGACATGTTAATAAGTTTGTTAAAATATGAACACCAAACCTTTATTTTTATGTTTAATCAATTTTCATTTCCATTACAGTCTGCTCCTATTGTTTTGTTTCATCATGAATACATGTTGTTAATAATTTGTTTAAATATGAACATAGAACCTTTATTTTGATGCTTGATCAATTTTCATTTCCATTACAATCTGCTCCTATTTTTTTGGTACGTATATTTTGCTCCTTTTTTTTTGGTATCTATCTTCCTATTAGAAACATTTTTTAATGTTTAGAATTAATTTTTTAGGGAATATTATACATCTTTACATTATTTTATTTTATTTTTTCAATTTAAATATATGAGTTGTAATATCGCATATTTGATATTTAATAAGAAATTTTATTTATTTAATTAAAATGTGTCATGTTTGATTTCACTATAAGTATTCCAATTTCTAAAATCTTACATAAAGAATTCTGTTAATCTGAATTTGTTCTAATTTATTAAAAAAAATTAATGTTTAGAATTAAATTGTTAAGGATTATTTTACATCTTTACATAACTTTAAAATTTATTTTCAATTTTAAATTTATGAGTTGCAATATCACATATTTGATATTTGATAAGAAATTTTATTTTTTTATTAAAATGTGTCATGTTTACTTTTCAAAATAAGGTGCTTACACTATAAGTTTTCCAAATTCAAAAATCATACATAAAAGAATTTTGTTGTTCATTAAATTTTAAACAATGGCAAGACTAAGAAATACAAAATAGTTAGAACTATATAGAGGCATCGAAAGCTTTAAGCTCATTTAATGGAAAGCAAGAACCGCCTCCAATTTTTGAACTTGAGGCAAAAATGAACGAGATAAATCAATAAAAAATTTGGAATGGGGTGGAGGTCGAAGGGGAGTATGAATGGGATGGAGGTAGAAGTGGAAGTGGAGATGTTGAAGGAAAAAATATATTATGAATAATGATGGAAAGCATAAAAATGCAATGAATGAAGAGCAAGTTGGCTAGGTATTTGGATATTACAATATTTGATATTAAATTTAACTTCTCACAAATGGTGAAAAGGGTAAACACAAAGACTACCCACAATAGGTAAATTGTCAGCTCATATTTGGCCATGACAAATGATCAGTCCCTCATAGAAGAACATGTAGCAAGAAAAAAATTGAGGAATTTATTTTATATTAACCTAAATCACATTGGTTGGAGGTGACTACACAGTCTATTACAAAACCATCACTAGAGTATCCTAAAATGGGCATCATGTGATCTTACTATCAATTACACTAAGCCACTATCAATTTCAATGAATGTTTGTGGCATAAAGTAAAATCTAGTGTCTCCACAACTGCTCTCACTCAGTGTCTCATTTCATAAGATAAGGTGGTATGGGGTATTTGGACATTGTGCCAACATGATTAATGTCTCTTATATTTATAAGGATATACTCAAGTTCATACCTCCTCTTACTATAAGACATTTATTTCCCTGTGACCCATTAATCAAATTTGAAGTGTTCATCTAAATTTTAAGTTGAAGGTATTTATTCATCTAATCTTTTCATGATGAAAAGTTGAAGGAAATAGTTATCTTTCGATTAAAAATATTAAATTATGTTGGTGACAAAAGGGACATTTGACCAATTGGATCATAATACACTTCAACCTATCCCTAATGGGTAGTTAGTAATGTAGTATCTTCCAATCCATCAATTGAACATTGGAATTGACTTTTGATCTCAAAATTTGATCAATGGGTTTTATCCAATACTTTTTACCAAACTTATAGTTCTATTTGAAGTTCAAATGAGGTTTAAAGGTAAGTTAGGAATCAATTGGAAGTATATATTTTTTAAAGGAAAAAAATGAAAGGATAAGAAACCAATGATAACAAGTCTTTGAAAAAATTACGTTAGATAGGGGTACATAACTTCATAGATAATTCTAGTGGCACAAAGACTACAAAAAAATCAAAAATGGTTTATACTTATTACATAGACCAAATCAAGTTTTAATAGAATGCCATGATAACCATATCAATGGAAAAAAATCCCAAAGATCTCCAATACAGAAAACTCCCTTGTTAAATAGAAAATATGATTATTTAGGAAAACTTAAGGCAAGTGGTTTGCCCTTATAATGAATACATTTATTCTACCAAATAGAAGAGGTGGAAAATTTTAAGCCATGTTACAAAGAGCCATCCCTCCATTTTAAGAAGTGGCAGGTATATTTGCAAGCCTTCTAAATAGATTTTGTAATGGTGGTGAAGTTTTCATAGAGAATAATGAAGCATGAAGAATTTTATCTAGCCATCCCACTAAATACCATTTGCCTTTGACTGAGGCTAGGATAATTCTATTTTGTATAAGAATATTCCATGGTTCTTCACCTTTGATGTCCCTAACAATCCATTTGGAAACTCAATAGACCCCTTGTGTTTTTAGATATATTATCCCTAAAACACTTTTAAATTTGGGTTGAATGCATTGATTCAATGATGTAGATATAAAACTAGTGTTACCATCCTATTTAGCCCAGAGGAACCGTTGGATAACTTTAACTAAGTCCTCATAACATTTTTTTAGAAGGAATCCAACAAGATGAGTAATAAAAATATGTGGAAAGAAAAAAAAGAGCTACTTGGATTTTACCTACCAAAGAGAGGAATTTATTCCCCCAACTAAAAATTTTGTTCTTAACTCAATTGAGGTACCAATTCCACATATCAGAGAGAGAAACTCCAAGACCAAAAAGTATCCCAAGATACCTCATAATTTTTCCATGTTTAATTTATCTACATTAGTGAGGTATCCATTTAGGAACAAACCCTATTTGAGTCATCAATCATTTATTTTTATCATGAGAAATCTTAGATCTTGAAATTGCATAATACAGTTTTAAAATATTCATTATATTAGAGATATATTTTTCAAAATTTTGATAAAATAATAAAATATCATTAGCATAGTGTGAATTAATTACAAAAACATTATGAGGAATATAAATTATTGAAATGAGATTCATTATATTGGCATATTGAAGTAGATAACCCAAGGCATCAACTATAAGAACATAGAGGAATGGAGCTAAAGGACATCCTTGGCTAATGGATCTCTGTAAAGTAAATGGGTATGTCATCATATTGTTAATAATAATCCAATAATTATCATCTTTAAGTATCACTTGAACATGATCTCAAATTTTTGGACCGAAACCCAACCATTGTAACATTTTAAGGATGAAACTCCAACGTATTCTATCATATGCTTTATCAAAATCAAGTTTGATCAAAATAACATTTTTTATCATTTGTTGAGCCCATTCACAAGTTTCCCATGTGAGAATAATATTGTCAATAATATATCTACTAGAAATAAATCCCATTTGTTTATCTCTTATACATCCTTGCACCACTGGTTTAATCCTCATAGCCAAAGCTTTTGGAATAATTTCATAAAAGGTATTAAGTAATGTGATGGGGCACCAACTAGTAATAGTACATTATTTTTTCCCTTTAGGAAGGAGTTTGATTAAATACCACCATTAATGTTCAAATGTTCATCTTAATTTTAAGTTGAAGGGTATTTATCCATCTAATCTTTTTGTGCTGAAAAGTTGTAAGAAATAATTGGTCTTCAATTGACAAGATTAAATTATGTATACATGTCATTAAAAGTATATACTCTAGGGTTAACTATGTGACACCAAAACTAATTTTCTTTGGACTCTAGATCTCCATGTGTGACTCTAGAGTTTCCTGTGTGACTTTGGAAATGTTTTTGTATTGAATCTAAAATTACATGTGAGGCTCTGACACTAATTTTGTATAGACTCCTGAGCTACTTATTTAATTCTGGATCTCCTTATGTGACTTTAGATTATTTTTGTATTGACTTTGGAGCTAATTGTGTGACTTTGATGTAACTATTTTATGAACTCTGGAGTTACATGTGTGACTATGAAGTTGCTTTTGTATGGACTTTGAAGCTCTCTATGTGAATTTGGAGCTACTTATGTGACTCTACAACTATTTTTGTATTGACTTTGGCACTTCCTATGTGAGTAAAGAGTTACTTTTGTATGAAATTTATAGTTGTCAGTGTAACTATAGAGATACATGTGTCACTCTCGAGTTGTTTTTGTATTGACTCCAAATCTACTTTTGTATGGACTATATAGCTACCTATGTGACTCTGAAGTTGATTTTGTATGGACTATATAGCTACCTATGTGACTCTGAAGTTGATTTTGTATGGACTATGAAGCTTTGTGTATGACTCTAGAGCTATTTGTGTGTCTCTGCAGTTGTTTTTGTACTGACTCTTGAGATACCTATGTGATTTTGGAGCTAATTTTGTATGGACTATGGATCTACTTTTGTGACTTCACATTTATTTGTATATTGATTCTAAAGCTACTTATGTGACTTTAGAACCACTTTTGTATGGGATTTAGAGTTGCTTGTGTGACTTTAGAGTTGATTTTGTATGGACAATGATGCTCCTTGTGTGACTTTGGAGCTTGATATGTATGGACTTCAGAGCTTAGGATCTACTAGAAAAAATACTCCAAATTTGATTTTAATTTATTCATAACACTCAAATCATCTCATAGACATTCAAACTTTCTTTAAATAATACCTATTGAAAATATCAACAAGTTGTTTCTCTAATATCAATTTGTTAGTGATCAATGCGAATGGGAGTATCTCTAATGCAAATTATTTGTATAAAGATTCAAATTATATATATATATATATATATATATATATATATATATATATATATATATATATATATATTTATATATATATATATATATATTGTTGCAAACTTCTATTCAAAAATTTCTTTTTAAGACTGCAAGTGTTTTTGTGTTTTTTATTTTGTTCTATTCTTCTATTCCAAGTTGTTATACTAGTAAATTTATTGTTCTAGTGGAAGAGGCTTTCATGCTTTTATATGCTTCCATGCATCATAAATAACATTCGAATCTACCTATTTTATAACATGAGGAACACAAAGGGAGAGAAACATTAACATATACAATATGTTCAACAAAATTCAGATATATCATCATTTTTTACCATGTTTAAATTTTATAAACCTCTTTCACATATGGTTTTTCTCATTTTAAAACAAGAATATCTTGTCATCATTTTATTAAACATGAAAACACTTCAAACCATTCAGGGTCACCCCACATAGATCCCATGCTCCAAAAATATGTTTTTTGGGTACGATTTATAAATAGTATAAATAAATTCATCCATCTCACTTAATTTTTTATAGTATCCACCATAGGTGAATTCTAAACACTAAATTTTTAACATAAACATGTTAACCATCTTTTTATTTGATGGTATCTATCATCCATCTCATCATAATAATTATGACGACTTAAAAAACTTATCAACATTAAATATAGGTAAATCCATTAACCTTATATCTAGAGCGATAATAACCTTCACTATAAAACCTTTTCCAAATATAATTCAATCATCTAGTGTCCTTGATATTTATGAGTTATGTAAACTCTCAAACCTCAATGGTTGTAAACTACATGTATCATACATGTTCCATTATCAAACTCATGAGTTCCTCCTTGTGCTATATTTAAAAAAAATGAAATGTGTATTGTGCCTACCCCAAATATGTCTCTTTGAAATCTCTTATGAAGCATTTATATTTATATCTAAAACAGTTTCAATGGATGCCAAATTGTACTTGAAAAAATATTGATAAATCATACATTTTATAATCCTCTAACTCCCTTTCTTTCAACAAAGAAAAAATTAGTTTGACAAACCTTTCCATGACCTTTCATATAGAGAACCACCTAATTTGATGAATTTGAAACAACTCTAGCCTCATAACTTGAAATGACTTCATTAACTCTCTTAATACTCCATCACTTTTAAAATATTTCTCAAGCCATGAATAAAATTTGTTTGAAAATTTTTCAATAAATTGTAGCTCTTCAAGATGAGATGAAGAATCATTTAATTCTAATGTTTATCAATGAAATATGTATCAAATATCTATTTCATGAGGGGCATCATAATGAATCTTAGTAGACAAACCTTAATGGATACCTCTTATGGCATAATCCCCATCAAATCAAAATCTAACTAACTTCATTAAGGATAAACCCATCTCTATTAAAAGTGTTATCACAACATCATACATAGATTGAGTTCTTCCATACTTTATTTGAAGGAGGAATATGATTTTTGTTACATATTGTTCTCTTCTTTCATTTGTCAAATATGTAATATAAACTATCAATTGTTACTCTATTATTTTATCAAATCTTTCATAAACTAAAATTGAGTAAAATAGACTACAAAAAATCTCATCCTTGAATTTCATATAAATACCTCCTTCTTAGCTTATAAAAACTCTTTTCTAGATGTGGTATTTTTATGTTTAGAGTAATCATCTATTAGAGGCATCTATGGAGTACCTTTATACATGTGCAAGTCACAAATTAGCTTATATAATTGTAAAGTTAAATCATGTGTAGCAAACAAATACATATTTTCAATCACTGATATGACTTTCTCCTTCTTAGCATCTACCATCAGTTCTACATGTTTGGTAATTTGAATACAAATTCATTTATTTTCTCCTTCTAGAATTTATAAAGCAAATTTATGAGTATTTAATTATGCATGGATTCTTAGACCACTGAATTGAAGGGTGGTACTCTCATATTTACTAAAGAAGTTTATCTCTTATATTTTACACACTAAGAACACTTTATCCTTTCAATAGCATTACAATGTTTTATAGCATAAGCCCATGGATATCTTATTTTTCATTTGGACTTGAATGTTCTTTTTATTTATTAGATGTTTTTTTCTCTTCCTAAATTTATTCTTCATACGATTCATAGTTTTCTTCATGTGAATGAACACCAAAGTCTTCATTTTAGTAGTGGCATTGTTGATTAGAATCTTAAGGTATACCAAATAATAAGCAAGTGATATTTGTCTATTATCCTTGTTATAATGACCAATGGAAGTCATTTTCTCACAATTTATATCTATTCAATGAGAAAATTAAAATAAGTTCCTAAATTTATTAGAGACATTTTGCAATACTTAAAAAGTGAGATGAACATCCTTGAGGTAAATGACAAGAAATATGTGAAAACCTATTACAAATTATAGTAGAACTATATAAAAATGTAACTTTGTGAAAATAAGATTTATAAATTTTTCACCTAGATTGCTTATGGAAGTATAAATCTTATAATCTTAAATTAAATAAAAATCAAATCCATAGATATATAAGATGTTGTTGCCGATCGTATTTCAATAATATGACCTCTTTCCTTTTCATTTTTACTTCAAATAAAATGAAAAAATATTAACAAATGACAAAAATAATTCATTCTCAAATAAGCATAAATCTTTTAAATCAAAAAACCAAATAAATTCAAACGCACAAGACATTTCAAAGACTAAACTATGATTTTATTTGCCTCTATTTTTTACTTTTTATCTATAATGAATTTCTTAATTTTAAATTTTTTCATTATTATTTTTATATATTTTTTAATAATTTTACTTAAATAAAATATTTTTATTAGATAGGTTAAAAAATAGGTTAGTAGGTCTCGTACCCTTACAAAAGAACATGGAAAATAAACATGATATATCAGCAGAACAAAATAGGATAAAACCTAATACCCGACGGGAAAACCCACCTTCAGCCTAAAAGATACTAAGATTCAGTAAAATATTATTTTGAGGTATAAATTAAATTTTGAACATTAAATGATAGTTATATAATTTAATAGAGATATATTTTTGTGACATCTAATGTTGAGGTCAAATTCCAACCATGGTACTTGATTGAGGAGGTATATTGTAATAATTACTTTTCAAATTAATTTTTAGTCTTATGAAAATTAGATTAATAATATTGAAAAGATTTAAATTAATATTTAATAAATAAAATTTGATTTAATTTGATCATTATTAATTACTATATTATAAAAAAAATTGATTATTGAATATATATATATATATATATTTTCACAATCATATTAAGATTACAAAATGGTAGAATAAGATGAACTAAGATTCAGATGTAAATATATTTTAATAATAAAATAATAAAATTAAATTTAAAAAAAATATAAATAATATATATATCAACATTTTTATTAGTGGTAAGTGATAAATACAAAATTTTAATGGTAAAAAGATCAAAAGTTTCTTTGCAATGATATAAATTTATTTTAAAATAAAAGTATTCATAAATATATATATTAAAGGAATTCAAAATAGTGAAAATAAAAATTATTTTCAATTAAAATAAAAAATTATTATATAATCAAGAGGATTATATTCAAGTGATAAGGATGATCTTTTATTAAAGAATAAATTCTTCTAAATATATATTAGATAATCTCAATTTATTAAAATTTAAAACGAAAATATGAAACCTTAACAAAGCACTTGTTTGATAAAGTAATAGAGGAAATTGTTGTGTGGGAGGCTTTGGGTTGTAAAAGTAAAAGAATTTAATAAAATTAAATCTTAAAATTTACTCTTCAATAAATTTGACACCTAGGGATTTTTTTAATTATTTATTTATCTTTAAAAAACTTTCCTTCATTTTTTCTTGATGGAGTTCTTTGTGAAGCTACACTATCAATACACTTAGATTTTGGAGTATAAATAATATGTTCAAAAATAATAAAAGATAAGGGTTATATAGTGGGTTGTCCTTTTTTATATTGAGAATTATTTTTGTTAGAATTCACATGTATATTTGCAATACAAGATTGATTTAATAACTTGAACTTGAAAATACAAGTTTAATATTTTGTAACTTCTTGTTTTAATTTGAATTTGATTAACAATAGTTCTTTTAGAGAGGTCTTATCAAACTAGTATTTAGCTAAATCAAAATTGAAATAAAAATTATATTTTATACAAAGTGTGTGAGCACCTTCAAAAGCATTAAAATATTTATTGGTAGCTTTGAATTTTTTCTAAATGGGCACCCTTGGATTTTAATAGAATATAAAGAAAAATGTTTTATTTTAACACTACAAAAATATAAAATTAAATGAACTATTCTTTTCTGCTTCAAATATAAGCTCTATATTATTCATAAAATAGTTAACTAAAGCATTATTGAAGGCTCTACATGCCAATACTAATCAAGAATAACTATCAAATAAAATCGGTGTTAACATGGCACAGGATGATGACTACAAATTTGTGATATATAGTGTAGGTAATACAAACATTCATCCACAATATATGTTGTAAAGTCATTGCATCCATAATCATTCTAAAAGTCTATAAAAATAAGGTTAAATGTCCATTATATAAAATATCTTTTCAAGTAAACTTACTATGCCAAAATCACACCAAATTTTCATTTTCTCATGCCATGTGCCAAGCCAAACCATAAATGAACAAGGAGAGATGTTACCCATGAGGACTTAACATTACCAAAGAATCATAGTTCACAAGCTGAGCTCAACATCTTCTAACCAATCTTCAAAAAAATATTCAAGGGAGATATAAACATTGATTTTATCTTCTTATTTGCACTTCATGCTTGTTACCCTCATAACTCAACCTAGGTATTATGCTTGAGATGTTATGTCTTCAATTTATTTTAAATTTCATCACTAATAATTGACTAAACTCTCTTAGATTCTTGATCTATAGTCACGATATGGTAGAAAGAAGAATATTGCTTCATGCACTCCCTTTGGATTTTTATGATAATAGGTAGGAGTTCATCGTAAACATTATACCAATAAGAGTCATGTAAGAACTTATTAGATTTGTAATGACCAAGTTTAGAACCTATTAAAGATGTAATTGTTGATATTTTCATCCCAAAAATGTCAAAATATCAAATACCTTAATGAAGACCAATTAATTTTTTGGGAAAATGCCTTAAATTGACCCAAAACACTCATTTCCTAAGCCTATGGAATCTAGATATTGGACTGCAATTTGTAACTTACAAACTTGCAAATTTCTTCCCAACCTCTAATTCTAGCAATATATTTAGCTGATGGAAATCAGAGATTTGGGTTCAATTTGTAAGATGTAAACTTGTAAATTACATCTAGACCTCCACTTCCCACTAATCACTAAGATAGTAGAATTTGAAGATTGGCTTAAATGAGAAGGCTAAAAATAGGTTGGCCTTAGGTAGACAAATGTTAAAATGATTATTTAGATTTTGTGATTTAGTTATGTGTGCATAAAATATAAATAGTGAGACTAAATTATTAACTAAAAACCACCTAATTAGACTATGTGATCTATTCTAATCATGTAAGTAATAAGAAATGAAAGTGTGAGCTAATTACTAGCATATACGGTTAATTATAACTTTAAAACAAGGTATAGTATTGATATAGTCAATAGTGTATGTATATAGTACAAAACAGGGTCGATAGGGTCAATAATATACTATGAAATCAAGGTATAGAAATGAATAGGGTAGGTAGAGTTGACCTAATTATCTAGACAACACACAAAACATATAACTGGGTCGACATGGTTGATCCAATTGACTATGTAGGTACCGTTTTAAAGACTACAAACTATAAAAGGAAAGACCATAAAGAAAGATACATAGAGATAAAAATCAACCTTGGTGGATTAGAGATGTAAATAATGAAGATTTATATTCAATAACCTTGATATATGCTTACAAATTTTGCTAACTGGGTCAACTAGGTTGATCAAGCTTTACATAAACCTATTATGAGTGTTTGGAATATACAGGGTTGACTAGGTCGACCTAGTATGCTAAACATGATGCCTAAAAATGTATAGGGTCAAATGGGTTGACCTAGTAGTCTGAATTAGATGTCTAAAAATATAAAAACCTATATTGGGTCATCTGAGTCAATCTAGTTTCTTGTACCTAAAAACCTATGCACAAAAATTAGAGCTAGGTCGATGTAGTCAACCTAGTATGGAAAATATATGATAAAAATAATGATGAAAGAATGAAATAAAGTGAATAAATCTTGAAAGGGTTAGTTCACATTGGGTTTACCAGAATGTATGTAATAAAAAATACATCATGTTTATAAATCAATCCTGTCTTGGAGAAGATAGAGCATACCTACACTTTCTATTGGGAATACAATTGTTAAGTAGGATCATGACCAAGATGGGGATCCATTAGACCCGATTACGGGATCACTTATCATAATAAACCATGCTAGAAAGGGTTATAAAACCTAAAATATAACACAATCATGCAACAACCCTAAAAGAGTCCTAGGTTTAATGTTTCACTCTATATCTAATAACAAGAAAGTAAATTTAATATAGTACACACCAAAGCTTGTGGCATAACATGAGGGGTTAGTGAATAAATCAAAATATGCATAAGAGAATATTAATTAATCTAAGTATGAGTAAGACCCTAATACATTGAATATGAAGATTAATATTATTTGACCCAATAATTATGCTACTTCTATCTATTAAAGAGAGGAGAACAAAGTTAGAATATTCTTACTTGAATGTGAACCCATCAAGACTCAATCTCTCCCTTGGCCAAAGGAGATTTATAAGAGGTTATTGTGGTTTGTAAAGATAAATAAGAAAGGCCAAAGCATCCAAGACTTATCCACAAGATTGGATTCTCCAAGTAGAAACCCTAAGCCAAGACTCCTCAAATATAATGGTGGAAGAACAGATTGTAAAGATGTATGAGTGAATAATAAATCTTAATTACATATTGAAATAATGATGAAATTATCTTATATTTATAGGTGGATCTCACCCTAAATCCTTTCAAATATGTCAACTGTACAAGATCAACCCAATTGACCTTGTATGTTTTCAAGAGAAATCATTAGGTCTTGAACTAGGTCAACTGAAGGGCTAACAAAGATCTCAAGTGAAAATACTCAGAAATAGTATAGAGTCAGCCCAGTCGACTCTGTATAGTAATCAGAGGCTGAAAAATATATAGGGTTGACCTAGTTAACCTAGTACATTCAACTAGTGAAAGGGGATCAAGGTGAGGAAAAGAGGGATGGAAAGAGGAAAAAGATTAGAGGAGTGTGCAAGGGAGGAGTAATAGCTTAGGGAATGGTTTTAAGAGTTGGTTGGATTGGTAATAATGTATAAATAAGGGATAAGAATTTTGTAAATCACCAAAGGTTTTTCCACCCCTTTCCTAGTGCACCCTTTAAGGCATGCATTCAAATAAATTGAGTCTCAATGGGTTCCCTACAAGATGGTCAGTATTTGATAAAAGTTGGAAAATATTATGTGTATACACTGATCATGGAATGAACCCAACAAGGTTGTTATGAATTTTATATAAGGTGATAAATGCAACAACACATATATAACTATGAAACTAGGCCTTTTTCATTGCTAAACATCAACTTAAGACCTCAAACACCTATTAGGCCTTAATGAAAAATAGTCCACTTAAGAAGCATGGACAATCTTGAGCATACTTGATTCTTGCAAAAAATACCATTATCCAAGTATGTAAGTTTCCAAGGTACCAAGGGTGGGTAATATAGCCAACACTCCCCACTTGTGGCCTTCTAGAGCCACACTATTTAGTATCAATGTATCTAAACTTGTGAGCTTTTACCAAATGATGTAGTGAACATTGAATTTTTTCCAAAATTTAATTGGGATTTTAAAGTTGATTGTTATCATATTTTTATGGGGTTTCTTGCTATGAATTTTGAGGATATTTAGCCATTTATTATTTTGAACCTTTTTTGAATGTCAGAGCTCATAATTATCTTTCTTATCTTCAGTTTTGGATTGAATTGGGTTATTTATCCATTTTTTACTTAATTATTATTTGGATTATATAGAATTTTTAACCTTTTCTTTTGTTCTCCTTTGTGGATTGAGATGGGATTCTTACCTAATTTGAATTTACTCCTTGATTGGGTTGGTAAATTTTCAACTTGTTAAAGTGTGTTATTTGGATGAGCCTTATGATGTACCAATTGCCTTGTGTGAGTGTGGGAGTAGTAGGTGAGAAGTATATTGTTAACATTAATGTATGATATTAGATTAAGACTTATTATGTAACTATTTGGGAAAATTGGGATGCATTGTCTCACTTGCTCCCTCTATAGAGACTGTTAAGCTGAGTCAATAAGATCCCTCAATATTTTTAAAATATTTTAACAATTAGACTTTTGACTTACAATGACTTCTAGGAAGAAGTCTTCATAAGGCGAGGGGGATGTGAGATCCCTATTTTCATAGTTCATATTTTTAGACATTTTTTGTTGTAAAAACATCCTATTGAGACACATGATGTTATTGGTTCCTTATGTCTAAGATAATTATTCTATACATTATGCGATGTTATTGATTTGATTATGCAAGAGAAGTTATATGCTTAGATTAGATGATTATTATATTTATTATGATGTCAATGACATGCACATGTATTTCCATAAGTTAATTTTTGAGATGTTATAGTTGGTATATGCTCATATGTTCTTTGTATGGTTCAAATAACTTTCATTGTTTGTCTCATTTAATTGATTTAGATATCTAGGGTAGGGGATTTTACATGTGCATTGTTGTATATATGACATGGGAGGCCAAAAAGGGAATTAGGACTAGGTCGGGCATGAGTACATCATTGTTAAAGTGGTGGCATGTGTACATGAACTTTACATGATTCAAACCATTTCTTGTGTCAGATATTGACCTAATCAAAGGTTATGGACTTCCTTAACCCTCATATCTATATTCAAACCCATGTATACTATTCAACCCCTTATTATATACCTTAGGAGTATCCTTTACTTTGTATTCCATTCATAATTTTAAAATTTAAGCCACATAATTTGCCCTATTGACAAATAACTCGGATGGACACATTCGACCAACTACGCATGTGGATTTTGAGTGTTCTATAAGCGATTATAGGTGCATTTAAGGCCTTTATTGACTATATGATAGATTTAAACCATGTTTGGAATGCATATGAATCCAAAGGACCAGATCATGGTCCATTTATGTCATGGGATAATGGGATACTTAATTATGGATGGACATGCTTTCCCACATGTGCTTGTAAGAGAAGTATTTCTAGGAGAGCACTTGGGACAAGGGATGGGAAGGGACACATGTTTCATATACATTAGAATTTATAGGAAAGTGATTTATCCTATTTAAAGAATGAAATCCTTCCTTGAGTGAAATTTTAGCCATAATGAAAATTTTAAATTAGAGGAGAGTTAGATAAGAAATAAAATTATAAATAGAGAAGGAATGAACCTTGGTCAGAAGCAAAACATAACCTTGTACTTGTGGAGGAGTATTTTTGTAGATCCCAAGGATAATGATGATAGGGTTCCATGTACCCTTGTGTTTTCATTTTATGTTATTTTTTTGAAATGAGAAGTTTTTCCCTTATATTATTTCTTGTTTACAATAGGGGTACACCCACTTAGCCTACCTTCTTTTTACCTTTTATTGCCATGATTGTTCTTATAGCCACTATATCAGTTTTAATAACCACTTGGGATTTGGATATGCCTAATCCATCCTATTTTAATTTTATGTTATTAAATTCCATTTCTTGTTTCATTTTGATGTCGTTAGGCTACCTAGATGAGATTGAATTTACTTGCCTTATTTTTCTATTTTATGTAGTGGTAGTGGTCAATGGAACCAGGTTACTATGTTATCCTACATGATTTTAATTTATGTATCAGTAGTGGTTCATAGAAACATAATTCTTATGCATTCATAAATCTTATTTTTATTTTATTGTGCTAATGCTCTCCCATGGCCATGAGATGGTAGAGCAAGAGGGAGGCATCCCCACGTTATTATTCTCTTTCAATGGACATTATACATTGGGATTTTGTTTATGGATGAATTTTTATCATAATGATTTTTGAAATGGTATTTTTTTCCTTGCATGCTTGTGTTTGGTATGGAATCCTCTTATACATAAACAAAATTTTAAGCCTTCTAGATTGTTGCCTACTGAATTATCCTTATTGTGTTTTAGCTATCATCCAAACCTTATCTTGTAAAATTATTAAACCTTACACCAATGATGTGAATATATGTATATTTTTGAATATTATTCCTAAGGGTTCCTAGGGAAGTCACCTAATGATTACTATTATCACATAGATTTGCACTCATATTGATGTTGTAGCTCATTGTGCAAAAATCTAATGATACAATGGGATCACCTCCTAGTTATAAGACTTTGGATAATTGAGGTGAACCTAAAAATAATTCTAAATTCATATCACTAAATTCATTTCAATTGATAAACTACCAACCTATGTATAAATTCTGATTCGTAGTGATCTTTCTCCTAAACTAGTGTTTGACTGGGTAAAAGAGTTTTAAGAATGAAATTTGCAAAATTGAAAATGGTGATTACACCAAATATTTTCTATTGGATTTTAATTATTTATTTAATGAAAAAAATATAATAATGAATATATTGAAATTTTTAGGAGCACAAACTCATGCAAATATGAAACCAAAGGCAATATTGGGTATTTTTCATACAAGGGATAATGTTCTTTATTTTTAATAAAATATTCTTACAAAAGGGTAAATAATACCACAAGTGAAATTTCATGAATAAAATAATAATTAAAACATCTAAAAATATTTAAATAACCTTGCGTACATAAAGATTACACAGACAAGAAAGGTAAATCTTCAATTTATTCTCATTCTCTAGGTTACAACATGTAGACAAGTTATTCAAAATGCAAAATAATATTTATAATAGAAAAAAGATAAATGGGATAGACCATATTTTCCATATTTATACAAAAAATATCATGAAATATATGTAGTTAACAAGGAAATCCATGTCTAGTTGAAAAACATGCAAATCTGGAAGCTCCATGAAAAAAGGGGGCATGATCTTCAGTTGGTGGCATATTTGGTGAAGTGAACAAGTGTTGTAAAAGATCATATAACTATTGGTCATGATACAAAATAATTTAGGCATGGTGGAAATTTCATGCAACACCTTTCTTCTTCTCCAGTTGAGCTACAACTTCCTCTTCATGCAATACGGTGCCAAAGTGAAACTCAATATTTAGAGTAAAAGATAGACTTTAGATAACTTAAGTTATTTTTGTAAAACCTGAAATTGTAATTTTAAATTGGGAATTTTATAAATTTCAATTAACACAATATTAACAAAAATAAAAATACATTTTAAAATATGTGATTTTGCAACTAAAGCAACTCAAACTTGTCAAAATGGAAGGTGTAAATTTGCAAGTTTGTTTTTTACAACTTTCAACTTGTCAAAATGGAACATGGAAATTACACATGGCTCTTTATGAAAGAGAGCTGTCAAAATGATAGTTGTAATTTATAACATGTGTTTTCAAAACTTTAAAATATTTTTATAATAATTTAAATACAATGTACAAGAATACTTTTGATAGAAATAATTAATCTACAATCAAAACATCTTATGACTCTTTATCCTTCTTGGCTTGTATTTTCTCAATATACACGACAAAACTCTTAAATATTTCCAAGATTATGTCTTCATCAAGACCAAAAGAGTAGAGGTGGCTTATCACACATTCTGATATTGTATTACAGAGTTCCCTTCTAAAGGCTCTGTAGTTTTGAGTCTCTTTTACCATTTGATCTAATGTGTTATGGTACTTGATGAAATAGTGGATAGAGCTCAAGCTAAAGGTTGTATCTCTTATCGATTCTCTTTTGACCACTTTTTTAAATTTATCCTAAAATAATTGCATTCAAAGGACCTAGTTTTTTAATTTATTTCCTAACATGATAATTTATTAAAAAAATCTTTGATGTCATATACCATATCATTGGCCTTGTCATGTGTAGCCTTAGATTTATTTGCACTATCTGTGAGTATCTTTATTATAAATTGAGATGATCTATCCAACTCCTCTTTCTTTAAATTAATTCTCTATATCTTTTCTATAAGGAGGATGTTAACATCAATTGAGTCCACAACTATCAATTTTGGATAAAAAAGATTCAATCTTTCTGCCTCTTATTGATACTTGTTTATTTGTTCTCTCAAAGTGGCCTTTCTTTCTTTTAGAGTTGAATAGTGGTCCATTATTAATTCAATAACTCATTTTCCCTTTTGAGATGAGTTCTTCAACCCATGGTGCCAATTTATTTCACTACATCAAGTGTTGCTTGATATGTGATATGAGTAACAAGTTATGCTAGTTGAATAGTGGACTCAATAAATTTCTTGAGTGCAGTCATTAATTGTTCAAATTTGTTCTTTAGCTCATCCTTAGTGACCTTGTCACTATCCATTTTCTCAAAGAGAGAGTTAATGTTGTATTTAATGTCATGTTTCAATCCCTCTCTTGTAGGACATCCAAGGTGAACCTTTGATACCTAATAATCCCCCACCACTAGATATTCTTTCATTTTGTCTAGTGGGGGGACTGTGATCTCTACATACTTTGCCCCTACTGAATCATTCAATATCCTTGAAATGGTTTGAGGACTTGTTTTAGATTTATTATGTGTATTTGTTAAACCAAAATACAATGTGTTTAGGGATACCATCTACTTTAATTTCTTCCCCATTATCTATGCTAACCAACTAGGATTAGCATCTTATTGTGCTAACACTGTCACTTGAGAATGTATAGCTGAAGATGCTACAATGGTGGGCATAGTGACAAGTGTTTTATATTTAATTGATATTAAAAATGATTATTTGGTAGATTTATTTCCTACCTCTTCCCTATTTGTGGGTTGAGGGTCCACATTTGTATTAGTGTCTTGCTCCATCTCTACCTCTTCTATAGGGGTTGGGGTTACTATGGAAGTGGAAGAGGTGGGTCAAATGGAAATAAATATGTATATGGGGGGTTTGGGATAATGAAGTGATATCAATGAATGGGTAGACATGGGGAGTTGGAATTGAGGAACCCATGGAAGTGTGGAGTCCAAAGCCTTGAATGAATTAATCAATGTTGTAGGGACACTTAGGGTTGGTAAAGTAGGAAAGGTTAAGGGAGATGAATATAAATCAAAAGCTATCTTAGGGCTTAGGATGGCTATTGGGATTGTAGTCATAATGACTAAATCCATGACTGTATATTGTTGTGTGGTGTTGGTGATTAATGGGGATGAGATGGAAGGGACTATAGATGATATGGAAGGAATTATGGAAGTGGGAGTAAGATTGTGGAAGAGGTAAGTGGAATGGAAAACTATGTATCCAATTAAGGGGATACCTAAGTGTCCAATTGGATTGATTAAACTATCAGTAATGGACTTATTAACATAGGTAGGATGGTGGTAATGGAGGGTGGAATCACTTGAGGTGAAGGAGTGAAGATAGGAGGAGGAGGTGTTGGAGCTATAGGAATGACAAAGATAGGTAGGGGGATTATCATAGAGATGGGAGTTGAATCTATAACTAAGATGGGGGATGAAGCTATTGTTGCTTCAACTACAATTGTATCTTCAAATGAAATGATTATTGGTTGATTTGTTGCTACTCCATAACTTCTTGATTATCCCATCTTGGATTTTGATTTATTCTTTCTCTTATGGGATATCACTGGCCTATCTAGTTGTTTTAAGAGTGTTCCACTGCTAAAACCTTCTATTGATGGTAGTACTCCATTTTCCTTGAGTTCTAGTAGTTTATCACTAATTCTCACTATATCTTTGGTCACTTGGACCCCTTTAATTCTAAACCAACTAAGTTTTTTATATTATGTGGATGGTTTTATCCATTAGAGAGAAATACTTAGGAATAATCTAACTTACTATTGGAAGGGGTTGAACATATATCTTATTGTCATAATAAATCTTGTCTGCTAGGGACTCATTATCCACCAAGTCCTCAAGGATTGATGCCACGTTAAAACCTTTAACCTAATCCAAGGTCATTATTGAATAGTCTTTCAATCTTACTTCATTTTCATCAATCAAGTCCTCCTAATAGTCTTCATAATAAGGGACATGGAAATATGTTGAAATTCCTAGAGTACTAGTGATGCTTCCATGAACATCGTAGAAGGGTCTTACCTCTAAAGATCTTAGGGTCATTGTGTCATTTTTGCATATTTTCACTTGGATTTAGCTAAGGAGGGGCATGTGTACCTACCTATACTAATGGGGAAATGAATTCCCACCATGTGTTTACTGGATAGAAATTTGTGAGTCTCAACTAGTTTCTTCACTAGTTCCATCAAATCCCATTTATCACTCACATACCTTGAAAGGGTGTAAGGACAACTGCTAAATCCACATACTATGATGTATGAGTATGTGGGTAACTAGATGAAATAAGAACCCCAATTAGTAATATCTAAAGTGATAACATTAGATAATATCTTCCTCTCTAGTTCCTTATCAAACATAACTATGATGAATTAGATGAATGCATCATTCACTCTTCTAATGTGTTTCCTACTAGCCTCAAGAGTGAGGTCAGGGTAATAATTGAACACTTTATTTTCCTAGTTAGCTACTGTGTTGAGCCTTAGGAAAGCTCTTCCTTTGGCCAATATATAAACTAGATAAGAAGTCATATAAAATTTCCCTATGTTTTGGACCTCCATTAACTGCCTATGAATGGAATCATTAATGAATTATGCTTAGTGGATGTATTTCTTGTCTAGTGAATCACCAAAATATACTGATACATCTAGTCTTGGAAGCTCTTCACATTATGGCTACCAGTGATCCTATGTAGGATTATAATTAGATCACCTAATTAATCATTAAAATCAATCCTTGCCAATGTCTTAGGAAATCTATTGGATGAAGCCCTAGGGATCCTTAGCCATTTTTTGTTCATTACTCTTTGACATATTGTGTTATTATCTTGATAGAATTTCCTTTATGACTCTAGAGTTATATCTAGGTAACTCTCAAACTTGGGTATCAAGAACATGAAGTCTATGAAGTCTAGTTCCAAATTTAGAATCCTTTCCCCTTTGTCATTCAGTACATCTCTTTTTTTATCATCATAATACTTTTATAGTGTGAGTACCAACTCAAGGTTTTGCATATTTAGGGTAAAATCTGCCACTTAGGGAATTCCACAGTCATAGATGCTCTAGATCCAGTCATTTTTGAATTTAGCATTTATTTTGGTCAAAAAATCACCTAGTTCAATGTGACCTAGGTCTGTGTTTGTAATCTCAGTTGTGTTGGATTCCAGAGTAAGTGTAACACTAGGTGTTTTGAATTTAAACTTCATCTATTTCCTAGACATGGATTCTAGAGAAATTATTGGGGGAAAACCAACTATAGAGTTGGTGGTATTTGAAGATGCAAAACACAGGTGGAAACTCTAGTGGAAATTGGAGTTTTTATATGCACTAAAAAATTCTATGGTAAAGTGAGGTTTTAATTACATGTGAAAAGTCCATAGGAATCTAGAGTTGTAAATGTAGGTAGAAATCTCTGGCAGAGATGGGAGTTGTAAAATACACTTGCATTTCCCAGTGAAAAATCTATAGAAGATTGAGGTTACTCAACATACTAAAAATGTCTATGGGACTATGGGGTTGTAAATTTAGTTTAAATATCATGGGTTTTGGAGGTGTAAAATGCAGGGAGAAAGTCTGTAGGGACTATGAGGGAATATTACAAAGGAATATATGATTGGTTTAGGAACATCTCTAGGAATATTCACCTGGTATATTTAGTTTTGGGAAAACCCTAGGTGTTCAATGTCTAACTTAGAAAATGACCTCATATAAAATAATAATAGCTAACGAGCCCTAGTAACACCATAAATAAAACCTAAAACTCTATTTGACGCCTAGTAAGCAATGAAAACCCCTATTTGTAACTAGTTCTCAATAGAACATAGGAAAATGGAAAGCAAATTTGATTGCAAAAATAAAATCTTGTAAAACATAGAGGAGTAATAAAAATATTGTGTAGGGGGTTTAATGACATCATAACATAGTAACATTTCTCAATTGAGTGGTTTTCATGGTTGATGCATGGTGTTATCACTTAACAGGTTCATGGTTCGAGGTTAGAGATCCAATTACAATTAACAAACTTTAAATAATTATTTATTTTAACCCTAATTTATTTTATATAAGACCCCTAAAATAAATGCCTCAAGGGAAATGGTTGATAGAGATCTAAAGTCTACAAACACATTTATAACTTTACAATTTTACAAATTGCACTTTGACCTCTGAATTCCATGGGTTGTATTTTTTTGACTCTTTAAAAATGGGAAGGCAGAACTCAAGGAGAAATTTACATTTTTCAAGTTGTAATTTTCACTTGGAGTTCTAGATTTTGTAGGGAAGGTGGTTGGTGGTAAGTGGAACTTGGATTTTAATTTACAACGTTGTAAGTTGAAAATTTCAACCAAAGTTTTGGTTTTTGATTTTAGCATTAAATGAGAAGCAGAGGTTGGAAAGCAATTTTCAAGTTATAAATTATATTTATAAATTTCATTATGGCTAAAATTTCACTCAAGGAAGGATTCCATTCTTTAAATAGGATAAATCACTTTCCTCTAAATTCTAATGTATATGAAACATGTGTCCCTTCCCATCCCTTGTCCCAAGTGCTCTCCTAGAAATAACTTCTCTTACAAGCACATGTGGGAAAGCATGTCCATCCATAATTAAGTATCCCATTATCCCGTGACATAAACGGACCATGATCTGGTCCTTTGGATTCATATGCATTCCAAACATGGTTTAAATCTATCATATATTCAATAAAGGCCTTAAGTGCACCTATAATCGCTTATAGAACACTCAAAATCCACATGCACAATTGGTTGAATGTGTCCATCCGAGTTATTTGTCAATAGGGCAACTTATGTGGCTTAAATTTTAAAATTATGAATGGAATACAAAGTAAAGGATACTCCTAAGGTATATAATAAGGGGTTGAATAGTATACATGGGTTTGAATATAGATATGAGGGTTAAGGAAGTCCATAACCTTTGATTAGGTCAATATCTGACACAAGAAATGGTTTGAATCATGGAAAGTTCATGTACACATGCCACCACTTTAACAATGATGTACTCATGCCCAACCTAGTCCTAATTCCCTTTTTGGCTCCCATGTCATATATACAACAATGCACATGTAAAATCCCCTACCCTAGATATCTAAATCAATTAAATGAGACAAACAATGAAATTTATTCGAATCATACAAAGAACATATGAGCATATACCAACTATAACATCTCAAAAATTAACTTATGGAAATACATATGCATGTCATTGACATCATAATAAATATAATAATCATCTAATCTAAGCATATAACTTCTCTTGCATAATCAAATCAATAACATTGCATAATGTATAGAATAATTATCTTAGACATAAGGAACCAATAACATCATGTGTCTCAATAGGATGTTTTTACAACAAAAAATGTCTAATAATATGAACTATGAAAATAGGGATCTCACATCCCCCTTGCCTTATGAAGACTTCTTCCTAGAAGTCATTGTAAGTCAAAAGTCTAATTGTTAAAATATTTTAAAAATATTGAGGAATCTTATTGACTCAGCTTAGCAGTCTCTATAGAGGGAGCAAGTGAGACAATGCATCCCAATTTTCCCAAATAGTTACATAATAAGTCTTAATCTAATATCATACATTAATGTTAACAATATACTTCTCACCTACTATTCCCACACTCACACAAGGCAATTGGTACATCATAAGGCTCATCCAAATAACACACTTTAACAAGTTGAAAATTTACCAACCCAATCAAGGAGTAAATTCAAATTAGGTAAGAATCCCATCTCAATCCACAAAGGAGAACAAAAGAAAAGGTTAAAAATTCTATATAATCCAAATAATAATTAAGTTAAAAATGGATAAATAACCCAATTCAATCCAAAACTGAAGATAAGAAAGATAATTATGAGCTCTGACATTCAAAAAAGGTTCAAAATAATAAATGTCTAAATATCCTCAAAATTCATAGGAAGAAACCCCATAAAAATATGATAACAATCAACTTTAAAATCCCAATTAAATTTTGGAAAAAAATCAATGTTCACTACATCATTTGGTAAAAGCTCACAAGTTTAGATACATTGATACTAAATAGTGTGGCTCTAGAAGGCCACAAGTGGGGAGTGTTGGCTATATTACCCACCCTTGGTACCTTGGAAACTTACATACTTGGATAATGGTATTTTTTCCAAGGATCAGGTATGCTCAAGATTGTCCATGCTTCTTAAGTGGACTATTTTTCATTAAGGCCTAATAGGTATTTGAGGTCTTAAGTTGATGTTTAGCAATGAAAATGGTCTAGTTTCATAGTTATATATGTGTTGTTGCATTTATCACCTTATATAAAATTCATAACAACCTTGTTGGGTTCATTCCATGATCAGTGTATACACATAATATTTTCCAACTTTTATCAAATACTGACCATCTTGTAGGGAACCCATTGAGACTCAATTTATTTGAATGCATGCCTTAAAGGGTGCACTAGGAAAGGGGTGGAAAAACCTTTCGTGATTTACAAGATTCTTATCCCTTATTTATACATTATTACCAATCCAACCAACTCTTAAAACCATTCCCTAAGCTATTACTCCTCCCTTGCACACTCCTCTAGTCTTTTTCCTCTTTCCATCCCTCTTTTCCTCACCTTGATCCCCTTTCACTAGTTGAATGTACTAGGTTAACTAGGTCAACCCTATATATTTTTCAGCCTCTGATTACTATATAGAGTCGACTGGGCTGACTCTATACTATTTCTGAGTATTTTCACTTGAGATCTTTGTTAGCCCTTCAGTTGACCTAGTTCAAGACCTAATGATTTCTCTTGAAAACATACAAGGTCAATTGGGTTGATCTTGTACAGTTGACATATTTGAAAGGATTTAGGGTGAGATCCACCTATAAATACAAGATAATTTCATCATTATTTCAATATGTAATTAAGATTTATTATTCACTCATGCATCTTTACAATCTGCTCTTCCACCATTATATTTGAGGAGTCTTGGCTTAGGGTTTCTACTTGGAGAATCCAACCTTGTGGATAAGTCTTGGATGCTTTGGCCTTTCTTAGTTATCCTTACAAACCACAATAACCTCTTATAAATCTCCTTTGGCCAAGGGAGAGATTGAGTCTTGATGGGTTCACATTCAAGTAAGAATATTCTAACTTTGTTCTCCTCTCTTTAATAGATAGAAGTAGCATAATTATTGGGTCAAATAATATTAATCTTCATATTCCATGTATTAGGGTCTTACTCATACTTAGATTAATTAATATTCTCTTATGCATATTTTGATTTCTTCACTAACCCCTCATGTTATGCCACAAGCTTTGGTGTGTACTAGATTAAATTTACTTTCGTGTTATTAGATATAGAGTGAAACATTAAACCTAGGACTCTTTTAGGGTTGTTGCATGATTGTGTTAGATTTTAGGTTTTAGAACCCTTTCTAGCATGGTTTATTATGATAAGTGATCCTGTAATCAGGTCTAATGGATCCCCATCTTGGTTATGATCCTACTTAACAAATGTATTCCCAATAGAAAGTGTAGGTATGCTCTATCTTCTCCAAGACATGATTGATTTATAAACATGATGCATTTTTTATTACATACATTCTAGTAAACCCAATGTGAACTAACCCTTTCAATATTTATTCACTTTATTTCATTCTTTCATCATTATTTTTATCATATATTTTCCATACTAGGTTGACTACATCGACCTAGCTCTAATTTTTGTGCATAGGTTTTTAGGTAAAAGAAAGTAGATTGACTCAGATGACCCAATATAGGTTTTTATCTTTTTAGACATCTAATTCAGACTACTAGGTCAACCCATTTGACCCTATACATTTTTAGGCATCATGTTTAGCATACTAGGTCGACCTAGTCAACCTTGTATATTCCAAACACTCATAATAGGTTTATGTAAAGCTTGATCAACCTAGTTGACCCAGTTAGCAAAATTTGTAAGCATATATCAAGGTTATTGAATATAAATCTTCATTATTTACATCTCTAATCCACCAAGGTTTATTTTTATCTCTATGTATCTTTCTTTACGGTCTTTCCTTTTATAGTTTGTAGTCTTTAAAACTGTACCTACATAGTCAATTGGATCAACCATGTCGATCCAATTCTATGTTTTGTGTGTTGTCTAGATAATTAGGTCAACTCTACCTACCCTATTCATTTCTATACCTTGATTTCATAGTATATTATTGACCCTATCGACCTTGTTTTATACTATATACATACACTATTGACTATATCAATACTATACCTTGTTTTAAAGTTATAATTAACCTTATATGCTAGTAATTAGCTCACACTTTCATTTCTTATTACTTACATGATTAGAATAGATCACATAGTCTAATTAGGTGGTTTTTAGTTAATAATTTAGTTTCACTATTTATATTTTATGCACACATAACTAAATCACAAAATCTAAATAATCATTTTAACATTTGTCTACCTAAGGCCAACCTACTTGGATTTCATCACCAAGGGGAAAGCTTATTTGATGTTTTGGTCAAGTATAAAGCATGTTTAATGGTATATTATAGATAATCACCTAATACCCTTATCAGTATGGTGTGTGAAGTGAGGGGGTAAGCCCTGATACCAAACCTATATCATTACCACTATAGATCTCGTTCAGCCCAAACTACCTAAAACTATCCTTAGATTGTTTTCTAGTTCCTTACTTACAGCCAACTTCCCATCACATTCAAAATCATACTCTTAATAATCTAATAAACATTCAAGTTGACTAATTATTTATCTATTTTATTTCCATGTTGATTGCTTTCTCTTTGCTCAATTATATTTTGTATTGAAAAAACTTGCATTATCTAACATTGGTGCAAGGTTTTGTGGTGTGCTTCAATTGGATTGGCCAACATTAATCCAATTGATTGTTTGTTTCCGTTTATTTCTTACTTTTTAGATTAATTTTAAAAATTATCTTATTTTAATTCACAATATGTTATAAGCTTCTTAATTTTTCCTACCTATTGTATTATGTTGACCCAGTTGACCCTGTATATTTTTCCAACCTCTATTCACTATACTAGATTGACCCAGTCGACCCTATGCTATTTATAGGCCCTATTTTCTATGGTTTTTCAACTCATTCAACCCTATATTGATTAATACCTTTATTGTTTATCAATCTAGTTCTCTATTTCTCTTTATTTGTATTTTGTTCATCTCTCTTCAATCATAATGAAGTCTTCTATCAAAATCTTCTTGGATAGCTTGAATCCATTTAGATACTATATGGGATGTTCATATCTCTCTCTCTCTTTTCATCCCAAGATCACCATCACTCTTAGGGCACCTCTTCTCCTCCTTCATCCATGAACTATAATATGGTGTAAATAACATATCAAGATGAAGTTTATGGATTTGATCCTTTCTATACTTATCAAAAAACTTATCATCTTCAAAATATTCAAACTAATGTGGGATTAATTGATATAAGTTTACTTAACAATCCCAATAATAATCCTTATTCTATTAATCCTCCCCCTAACACCAATTTCAGGAATAGTCCTAAAAACACCAACCCACCTCTTGATACAACTCAACTTTTTACCCAATTCATCTAACAAATGAACATAATGAAAAATTCTAACATCGAACAAATGATGTAACTTCAACATAACATTAAATAATGTGGCTAATCAACATCCAACTATCCATCCTCAAACTAATCCTAATTACATTCCTCCACCTTTTTGGGATGCCTCAAGCAATGTTATACCTCAACCCATAATGAATAGCAAGATGCTTAAAACTATTCAAAATGAGCCTTTGGCCCCATTCATTGTTTCCATTTATATTAGTAACATATATCCATCTATCAAATATGATGGGACTAAAGACCCTGCCTCTTTTCTCAAAGCCTTTGGCAAACTTTACAAAGAGTGGATCCAAATTTATACCTTTGCCATAACTCAACTCTTAGTCAAAACCTTCACTAAAAATGTATTAGAATGGTATAATCAACTACTCCAACATTTTATTTGGAAACTTGAAGATTTGGTTAATCCTTTGGTTAAAGAGTTTCAAAATAATGATCTTCCTAAAATTGTCTTGGCTACTTCATCAATGATAAGCAATCTCCCACTGAATCAACTCATGAATTTATCAAAAGATGGAAATAATTGGACCATTAAGCCAACCAGAACATGACTAATGATAAATTATTTAAACTCTTTATCATCGCTTTGACTCCCACTCTCTAATATAAGGTTCTAACCTTTGCTCCCCAAACACTTAATGAAGCTCTTGATCAATCTAAATGTCATGAATTTATTATGAAGCAATTTGAGCCTAATCCTAAAATTATTAAAGTATTTCTCCAAACATCTAATGCTATAATTAGTAATACTCCACAATCCAAACCAAAAGTTTCCAAAATAAATGTTCCTTGACCTTCTTATACACCTCTTTTGGTTCAGCAAATGAAATAATTTTTACCACCCTCTACACCTTTCATCTATCCTAATGTTCCTCCTAAGTGGTATGACCCCAATCTATTTTGTTGGTCTATGCTAACATTGTCATTCTCATGAATATTGTAGAGGACTCACTAAATTTTTTGTCTCCTATATGCTTAGTTATTCATTCAATCATGAAGCTATGATCAATCTTCATCAATAAGAATACACCATTTCTTCTCATAAATGACAAGCTTCTAAATCTTCTACCTCTAATAAACAAAAATATTCTTCAAATAATCAATTAAATACCAAGGATGATTGTACCATTGAAACTGATTGTGACCAATATTTTAACAATTATCAATATGTCAATATTGCTAAGGTCAATTATCTTCGTAAACCATCTCATAAAGATCATGTTACCAAGCCTAAAAAGCCATCTTTGGAGGAAAAACTTATTAAAGACACTACCACCACTAATCTTGCTTTGGAAGCCCAAGAGGAACCATCTCCACCTTCCAATCCTCGAACCACATCTATTCCTCCAAAATCTAATTTACCTCTTAAACCTCATGTTGGTTCTTTTAAGTCACATTGGAACTTTCTTGAAGAACTCAACACTATGCATTATAAGATTCCACTTACGGAGTTGGTTCATACTTCTCCCTATCATCATAAATTATTTATGCAATAGCTCCAAGAAATTAATGATCCATCCTCCTTATATGAAGAACCACCTTCTATTGAATCTCAACTTACCAACATAAATACCATTGAAACTATGTGTCCTTCCAAGCCCTCTATTGAATTCCTTGAAGAGGACATGATCAATGATGAAATTATCTTTCTTGATGATGATCCACCACTTTTCATCAAAGTAGCCATTAATACCACTCTTATCTAAAAATTTCTAGTTGATGAAGGTTATGGTATTAATGTAACATCTTTATGGCTCATCCAACAACTTGGTTATAAAAAGGATCATCTCAAGTAAACCCATATTATTTTTCATGGTTTTGATAAGATAAATCAAAATCCACTTGGTTGAATTTGGCTTCTGTTAACTATTGGACCTAAGACCATTTGAACCAAGCTTATGGTCCTTGATCTCCCTTTATCTTATAACATACTCCTTGGACATCCATGGACTCATCAAATGAGGGCCATTACTTCTTCTAATAGCCAATGTATTAAATTTTTACATAATAGAAAATGATACAAGCATGAAGTCAATCCCAACCCATGGATAATTCAACTTCCTAATCCTAAATCATAATATCAAATTCTTATGATTCATATGATCAATTGTGCTCCTTTACCCAAGTTCATCAACATGAATCTTGATTTACAAGTTGTTCTTATGGATTTTGATGATGAAGAGCCTAATTATTTGCAGCATACTTGAAATACTACCAAGTTACCTCCCTATATTTCATAATGGCTTCCTCCTTCTCTATTACCCAAGGATCATATTGTTCCTTTTATTGATAAGATTAGCAATTTCCCCCCTCCATGTAATGCTCAATAATATTGTTTACCAGAATATGACTTCACTTGAAATTATTTTAGAGTAACCAAATTACTTCAAGATCCTCTCATCATGTCTCCTTGTACATTCAGTAATATTAGGATTTCACCCTTTGAAACTCCCCTTGATTCTCAAGCATGTATAATTTTTCTAACATATGATGATGACTATATGATGGCCCAAGCTCAATATAGAGACTTGGATGTCTAACATTACGATAAAACCTTAGACCAAATACATGTTTTTAATTAGGATGTTCATACTATTTCTATGGATCATACCTTAGATCCTAAGGGTCATGTGCCTCCTACCATTCTCTTCTTATTGATAATCCTTGGGTGGTAGAGCAAATTATACCTTTTAAACCTCTAAAAAAATTTACATCTCCTTTACCACCTATTAATCTAATCATTACATCTAATCCTTCTCCCATCACTAAACCCACTGCTATTCCAACCCTTTCTGATCTATCTACTTCTTATACTCTTGAAATTACACTAGATTCCAATGCAATTGATGTTCGTTAGATACATTCTGAGTATGATCACCATGGCAATAAAATTCTAGATCTTGAATTAGATGACGAGTATTTTTTTCCTCTTCCTACCTTGATTAGTGACAAATCCATCCTTGAGCTACTTTATGCTCGATAACCTCAACTTCCTTGGCAGCATCATAAACTTGGGAATTTTAAGACTAAAACTCCTTTAATAAATTCATTGCTAGCATTGATCCCAACACAAATCTAATTTATGCCTTACCTAATGCACCATATCACTTTCAATATGGTAATGCCATGATTATTAAAGAAACCACTCACATGGGATATGGTACTCCATCCTATCCTCAACCAATTAATATATCTCGTCAACTCTCACCTATCAAACATGATAATTTTATCTTATTATTTGACAAATATCATGAGGTTTTCACTTGGTCCTATGAAGACATGCATGGCATTGACCCTAGCATTGTGGTGCATAAAATCATTACTTATCCTGATGCCAAGTGTATGCATCAAAAGCAAATAAAATTTCCACCTGAAGTTTCCATTTTATGTCATAAGGAAATCATCAAATTACTTGATGCTAAATTTATCAAACCAGTGGATTATTTTGAATGGGTCTCCAACATTGTTCCTATTCAAAAGAAGGTCACTATGGTCATTCACATTTGTATTGATTTCCACAATCTTAATCTTTATTATCACAAGGACAACTTCCCTTTACCTTTAAAGATGTCATTTCTAAGTCCATGACTAGTTACGAAATGTTATCTCTTATGGAAGGTTTCTTAGGATACAATCAGATTCATATCACTCCTAAGGACCAACATAATACAACTTACACCATGGAATAGGTCACCTATTTCTATGTCAAAATGCCTTTTGGCCTCAAAAATGCTAGAGCCATTTACCAATTAGCAATGACTCACATATTTCATGATCTCATCCATAAAATTGTTGAAACTTATGTGGATGGTCTCATTTCTAAATCCAAAAATTGTAAGAATCATATTTCCAATCTTGCTATCATTTTTATCATCTCATTAAATATAAATTTAAGCTCTACCCTTAAAAATTTGTCTTTAAAGTCACATCTAGAAAATTATTAGGATTCTTAGTCTCTCTCCATGGCATCAATGTTGACCCAACCAAGATTAGTGATATTATCCACATGCCCATTCCTCATTCTATTCCTGATATCTATACTTATTTATGAAAACTTGGGGTAATTATATGATTCATCCCCAAAATGGGATATCAAATTCATTTCGTCAATTTACTTCTAGAGAAATGTACTACTTTAGAATGGATAGACCCATGTCAAAAGCCTTTGATAACATGAAAGAGTCTTTTCTTCACCCACCTACACTTCATCCTCCTTCCAATGATAAAACTTTGATTTTATATACTTCTTCTACACCTATTTCAGTTGGGTTAATGCTTGCCCAACAAGATGATATGGGAAGAGAGTATGTTATCTATTAAATTAGCCAAGGCCTCATCGATTATGAGACACATTATATCAAATTTGAGCATGATTGCCCTACCATCTATTTCATAGCTAAAAAACTTTGCCACTATATGCTTTACCAAACTACTTATGTCATTGTTCATTCTGACCCCCTTTGTCATTTATTCTCCAAAGCATTTCTTCATAGAGATATAATTGGTAAATGGATGGTCCTCCTTATGGAATTTGATCTTTGCATCATCACTTAAAAAGTTGTCAAAGGATAAGTCATAGTTGACCAACTTGCTACAGCTCCCATACCAACCACTTCTTCCTTTGAAAATGATCTTCTAGATGACACTATACTTTACATCAAAGGTCTTAATCAAGTTATTTCTCTTAAATATTATTTTCATATCTTTACTACTGATCTTGAAGCAAATAAACTTGATGAATCCACTACTCCCTTAGGTATGCCTAAACCAAAAGTAGTTATCGAGGAGCTTCCTAAAATCAATGTCAACTTGTATGAGGATACCTGTACCCTTCACTTTGATGGTGATAAATGAGTTTAAGGAGCCAGGGTAGGTTGAATTCTGACAAGTCCTCTTGGAAAGATCATTAATTTAGATTTTTTCTTCACCTTTGATGTCACCAATAATATGGCCAAGTATGAAGCCCTTATCTTAGGCATGAGAGTTGATTTTGATTTAGACATTCAATACCTTCATGCTTTAGGTGATTCTCAGCTTATTTTCCATTGAGTGATGATTATCAATGTAAAAGTGAGAAACTCATAACATATCATCAAATTTCAACCACTCTTGCTAAAGATTTCATCTCTTTCACTATTGAGCCTATTCCTAGAAATCAAAATTCCATTGTTGATTCTCTTACCTCTTCAGCATCTCTCTTTCATCCCCACCAAGCTCTTTCTAAACTTAATTTTCTTATACAAATAAGAAAAACTCCACATTCAACTCAACCACTAGATTCACTTATCTGCCACATCAAGGCTATTACCATTTAACAAAGTATGTGGTATAAAGACATTATTCAATTCTTGGAACATCAAACTTATCCTCCTAATTTAGAATCTCATGAAAAGACATGTACTCATAAACAAGCTTTAAATTATGTATTTTGACATAACATCCTTTATTATCATAATGTTGAAGGTACCATGCTCTATTTTGATATGAAAGATGATGTCCCTCCTATTTTTAAACAAGCTCATGGGGGAATTTATGGTGGCCACTATAACAGACATGTTATAACCCACAAATGCCTACGTATGGGTTACTTTTGGCCTACTCTTGAAAAAGATGAAATTGAATATGCTAAAAAGTGTAATCCTTTCTAGCTTCATGATGATCTAATTCATTCACCTCCATCCAAAATTCAAACTATAAAATCTCCTTGGCTATTTTCCACATGGGGATTCATTATCATTGGTAAACTACCTCACTCCCAAAATGGGCATGTTTTTATCATCATTACTACCAAATATTTTACCAAATGGGTAGAATCCATGCCTCTTGTTAACATCACCGGTCCTCCCATTTCAAAATTTATTCTTAGTCAAATCATTTGCCACTTTGGTTCTCCCCATACCATCATTTCAAAGAATGGTGGCAACTTTAAAAATAAACATGTTAAATAACATTATAATAAATTCAAAATCAATCACAAATTTTCCACACCTTATCATCCATAATGTAATGGCTAAGCTGAGGCCACTAATAAAATTCTCCAAAAGATAATCTGTGAAACCTGTATGGATTAGCGTCTTCATCTTTACCCTGCACTTTGGGCCTATCAAACTAGCATATTCATTACCACTAGGGCAACTTCATTCTTGCTAGTCTATGGTTCTAAGTCAATCCTTCCCTTGAAATTTGAGATTCCATCTCTTTGTATATCTCTTCATGGTATTATTCTTGATGAATAATTATGTGAAGCTCATCTTCATTCCCTTGATCTACTTGATAAATGTTAACTTTTTGCCTTACAAATTAACCGCCAATACAAGGCTCGCATTGCTAGGTAGCATCATAGATGTGTTAAAGTCATAAAATTTAATGTCAATGATCTTGACCTTAAATTACACTACACCCATGATAAATAAGTTAAATACACCCAAAAATGATGGGGCCTATATTTATTTAAATATATTCTTGGTCCAAGCACCTACCATCTTCAAACTAGTGAAGGCCATGTTTTCAAAGAGCCCACCAATGCATAATTTCTCAAAAATTACTTTGCCTGAACATTTCCCTCTTTTCATGCTTTCTATCTACATCTATCTAACACTTTTTTCAAGTTACTTACACAAGTCTCTCCCTCTACATCAAGTTCCTTCCTTTCAAAAACCTTTAGTACTCCCTTTTGGTCTTTTGGTTTATTGATGTACCATAGTCTTATTTATCTTTTTAACACCCCTTGGGTTTTTATTTTGTGAGTTCCTTTGTAAGAACATGGATAGTACCTATTACTTCTCACAATATTACCATTTTTTTACTTATTTTTTTGCTTAATCTTTTCTAGTTTGCTTTTTGACACCCCTTGGGTTTTTATTTTGTGAGTTGCTTTGTAAAACCATGGATAGGACCCAAAACTCCTCACAAAACTAACATATTTTTACTTACCTCACTTTATCTTTCACTTTCTTGTTGACACCCTCATGTGTTTATCTTTTATGAAGTTTTAGTGTAAGACTATGGATAGGACCCAACCCTCCTCATTAAATTACCATATTTTCATGTTTTTATATGATCCTTGTTCTCAACTTTAGATTTTTGCTTCTTTTGATAGATGGAATTTGTTTAAACATTCTATGTTAGCATGTTTTCCTTCATTTCCCTCACTCTTTTGATAAGGAATCACACTTTACTGTCATTGTATCCCTTTTTTCCTTTGTCACATTTTTTGCAATTTAAAGTAATTTAAATTATTCTATGTGTCATTCATCTTGATTTCCCCTTCCTTTCATTCCACATTGGATTAAAAAAAGTTAGAAGTCAAGATATCACTTTTATTTCACCTAGATTTATGAGACTCGTATATCCCATGCTCATTAAAGTTTCTCTATCTTAGCAACCAAGTCCCAAGTATTCAAATGAAAGTAATCTTGAGCACCCATGTTTGGTTTTCCAAATCTGTATAGAAGAGGAACAGAAAAATCCATTGAGAAAGTTAAAATTCAAATCATTTAAAACAAAAGGCAATGATATTAAAAAGGTAACATAAAAATATCAAAAGTCAACATCACACCAAAAGATGTGATTCCAAGCACATCTCCAATCTCTAATTGAAGCTCAAACTCCATATTTGGCCTCACCATAGAGTCAAGGTCCATTGGGGTGTGTTAGGCTAGTAGATTGGAATAGGGGAATACAATAAACTCTATGGTGATACCTACTTTCTCATGAAAGTACCCAATCTTTACAGTAGACTAATGACTCTGTAAGGGGTCCTGAGGAATGGGGAACATGTCATGGGAAGGTAGGTCCATTTTACTTTTCATACATATAGACTTCATGAGATGATCTATATACTTCATTTGTTAACCTAAGACTTGTATAGCTAAGAGAAGTTCTTCAAATTCCTTAAGGTTGTAAGTCCTCGTATTTTAACAAACCTAATTTGAGTGTCTTGACTTCAATAAATATTTCCTCTACCTTGGTTTTTCCTTCATTCTCCCCTCCACCCATTTCATTTCCCCCTTGATAAAAAAATTGTGATTCCAAATCTATTTTCCCTTCTTTTATACTTCCTTCTTCTTCACCTCTTAAAAACATGCTAGCACTACTTTGTTTCAGTATACACTTGATTTACTTTAATTTTACCATTTGTCATTTGTTATACTATCCTACTATTATGGATACCTAAGTTTGTACCCTTTTTACATTGTTGAGTGAGGTTAGCTTGTCACTTCTCACTCGGCAATCTTGTTTTCCCTTTTTATTCACCTTTTTCCATTTGTTAAGTGAGATAAGGATTGATATTGCTCACTCATCAATGTTTTTTTACCATTTTTTTTTCTAATTTTACCATCTATGTTTGTTTTCCATCTTTTTGACATGTATCCTTGGTCTGACTTGGTAGTTTGCCTTTCTTACTTGAGGTTTACTTGTTTGATTTTTTCAGTCTTTCATTAGCCTTGGATTTTTAGTTACCCTATTTAATCTTGTTTTCTTGACTTGGTCATTTAATCTAGCATATCACTTGTCACCCTATATTTCCAAATTTCCCAAGTACATCCCATTCTCAGCGCACCAACTATCTTGGCTTTTCTTGCATTTGTTTATTTTTACTCTTTAGTTTTATATTCTTAGGTTCGTCAAAAGTAGAATCTACACCCTACACAATCAAAACTAACAACACATAATATAACCATCCAAAAATAAAGGTAATTCAAGGTATTCATTACATTTACTTTTTAGTTATTTACTTTATAGTCATTTACTTTCAATTATTTTTACTTTAAAATATTGTAATTTTTTTTAGCATTAGCGTTATGTATCTTTATGTTCTTTTTTAAAGCACCATCCCATATTTCAACTTAGTGTCACATGATGATATTTTATTGGGGCATATGTATACACATAATATTTTCAACTTTCATCAAATACTGGTGCTTTACATCTTGCAAGAACCCATCAAGACTCAATCTCTCTAAGTACATGCCATAAAGGGTGCATCGAGAAAGGGGTGGGTAGATGTTTAGTACTTTATATTATTATTTTCCCTTATGGCCACATTATTATCAATCCAACTATCTCTTAAAACCATTCCCTAAGCTATTACTCCTCCCTTGCACACTCCTTGAGTCTTTTACCTCTTTCCATCCCTTTTTCCCTCACCTCGATGCCCTTTCGATAGTTGACTATACTAGGTCGACTGGGTTAATCCTATATAATTTTCAGCCTTTGATTACTATACAAGGTTTACTGGGTCGACCTTGTATTTTTTTTGAGTATTTTCACTTAAGAGCTTTGTTAGCCCTTTGGCTGACCTAGCTCAGGACCTAGTGATTTATCTCTCTAAAACATATAGGGTTGATTGGGTCAACCTCATACATCCAACATATTTGGAAGGATTTAGGGTGAGATATTCTTATAAATAAAATATCATTTCATCATTATTTCAATATGAAATCAAGAGTTAATATTCTGTCACACTTATTTACAATCTACTCTTCCACCATTCTATTTGAGGAGTCTTAACTTAGGGTTCCTACTTGGAGAATATAGTCTTATGGATAAGTATTAGATGCTTTGGCCTTCATTATTTATCCTTATAAACCACAAAAACCTCTTATGAAGCCCCTTTGGCTAAAGGAGAGATTAAGTCTTGATGAGTTCACACTTAGGTCAATATATTCTAGCTTTATTCTCCTCTCTTTAGTAGATAGAAGTAGCATAAGTATTGGCTCAAATAATATTACTCTTCATTATTCCATGTATTAGGGTCTTAATCATACTTATCTTAATATAGATTCTCATGTGCATGTTTTGATTGCTTTACTAACCCCTCATGTTGTTCAACAAGCTTTTGTGCACTAGATTAGATTTACTTTCATGTTAATATATATAGAGTGAAACATTAAATCTAGGACTCTTTTAGGGTTGTTGCATGATTGTGTTAGACTATAGGCTTTTTAACCCTTTGTATCATGGTTTATTATGATAATGGATCCCCTAATCAGATCTAGTGGAACCCCATATTGGTCATGCTCTCACTTGACAAATGTATTCCCATCGAAAGTGTAGCTATTGTCTATCTTTTCTAAGCCAAGATTGATTTATATACATGATGCACTATGATTGCATACAACTGATGTCTTTTAAATCCATTATCAATGTCATCATTAGTGAAGGATCCAAAATTCATTGTATAGGTATTGTAAGGAGGAGTTAATGCATAAGAGTCATTATGACTTATTTGAGCCATGTGAGAGTGTTCCTACTATGATTACATTATCTTGCTAAAGGGCTAGTTGTGAATATTTCCTACTATGAGTTTGTGTCAACTTTAATCAACCAATATATGATGAAGAGGGTAGTCATGAAAATAGTCTCAAGAATTCATCTTGGCATCATAAAGGCTTATGAAAAGCATGTTTTCAATGTTAAGAGTGGTACAATGTTGAAGAGAAGTTTAAATTTCACTATTAAAGTCATTTTTTCATATCATAAAGGTTCATGTCTTGATAAAATTCATGGATTAGGGATCTTAAAGGGTCATCTTACACATTATTTTATCACATGTGAATGTCTACCAATGTGAAAGATATGTTAAAGCCTTGCAGTTTCATGAGGGCATTGTTAGGGACTTAAAGAGGGTGGTTTTCATTAACAAAGGAAGTTAAAAGGCTTTAAAATATATTTCATCAAGTATTTATGAGGAGTGTAACACTCAAAAGGTCACTTATTTAGGCCATTAATAGGTCTAAAAGCTCCTCTATTATGTATTAAATCTCACACATGATGCTCAAGGAATTGGTTAACTTGGTCCACTTCCTTATCCTTCTATCCTTGGTTTGATCCTTTCAAACCCCTAATGTAGGAAGGATCCTCCATAAATCCTTGGACTGGTTTGTCTCTTTATAATAACCAAAAATTCCTTGACAAGATTGATTATAGGATTAAAAGCATAAACAATGTCATAGAATAATCCCTCAAACCTTCCTGGGGTCTTAATATGTAATACAAGATATAAAAACTTTCAAATTTGTAAAAAAATAATAGGTTATAGGGTTAGTAATGTATTATAATCATGAAATGGGGTTCAAAATATTCCTCCACATCCCTTACAATAATATTTCAGCATGAAAAAGCATATCAAGGTATAATAATTCATGAGTGAGGCTAAACACTAAAAGTTACAAGCTTTACAAATATATAACAATCACGTGCTAACTTCTATGTGATTTTGCATGGCTTAAATAAAATGTTGGAGGAGTTGAAGAGGTTTTTTAAAAATATCCTATAAGCATTGAGAGAGAGAATAAGAATAAGAGAGATAGAAACAATCATCAAGAAGGCATAAAATGTTTTTAGGTAGGTTTTGGATAAGTAGTTGAGACGTATTCACCCTTCTCCTATTGCATGGATCAGATCAAGTATTTTAGAAAGTAGAGAGGGTTTTGAGGCATCCTAAAATCACAATTAGACAAAATTAGGAGGCTAAAGAGATGTCATTTTCCCAAGAAGACTACAAATAGGTTCAAAACCTTGCTTAAACCCTAACTCAGGTTTTTGCACTCTTAAGTGTTTTCAGGGATCTAAAACCATAAATATGGGTGATAACACTCCCTTAAAGATTTATCAACATCCATGAAAATTATTAAAAACTAAAATTTAAATATTCATGATCCTTAAGAGCTTAAAACAAGGAATTTATAGACCTACACTACCTACCTAATGAACCTTAAGCATGATCTATTACCAACAAGCCTGAACATTTGTGTATAGGTATGTAAAAAGGTTCTCATAAATCTCAAGCACTCCAAGAACCAAAAAAATTTCATGCATAAATGATAAAGTATCCATGGTTATACAAGGCATAACAAGTTTCCATGGACTCAATGATGAGGTTTTCATGATTTTTAAGAGCATGAATAAGACATTACAATAATCTCCAAGGATCTAGGCCCTTTCTAAAGCACATATAGGTCTACAATCAAACTCCCAAGGGTATAAAGTAGAGTTTTAAAGGTTTTAATCCTTCAATACAAATTAAATAACTGTACAGACTAATGTCATGGTCTTCATGGTAGAAATGAACTCCTAGAGTCTTGTTAGAAGTGTAATGTAGGGTTCTAAAGAGTGGTACCAAGTCCCATTTATAGAAAGATAGAGTTCCAAGGATCTTAAGACCTGACAAGATCAATCAGAGGTATGAGATAAGGCATGATAATCTCCATATAGGACTATAATAGTTATAATTCAAATCTCCATGACCAAGAGTCTTCACAAAGGTTTAAATCGTGTATTAGATCCTTAAGCATGGTCTTTTTGATGATGAAAGGTTGTGTGGGTCTTATGCATGAATATAAAAAGATTTAAGAGTCATTCAAGGGATACAATATCACCTAAAAGAATGTGGGTTTTAGAGAACAAGAATATGTAAGTTTAAGAGTGAATTTTGTGACCTTTTAAGAACACATGCAGGCTGCACATGGTTTCAAGCCTAAGAGTAATGTCTTAGGTTAAATACAATGGTTTTAAAGCCTAAATTACAAGAATTTAGATAGTTAATTCAATATTTCAAGTGTATTTCAAGGTGAGGATAAAAAATGAAGATATTCAAGTAAAAACATATTCCTACAGGTCTAAAAGGAGTTATAGACAAGGTTTCCAAAGGTCTTCTAAGGCCTCACAGACCTTCTACATGTTAATATAAAGCATATAATTGATCATAAACAATGTAAACCTTTATAGCTATACTTATATCAGGTCTAAAATGCTACTTTATGAATATTCCTTGATGATATAGTGTCTAAACAAGTTTTAGAGAATGACTAACGTGTTACAGGATATTTTAAGAAAGTTTTAGACCCAAAACATGAAGGTTCATAAGCCTCTAAGTTCTCTTCAAGGTTTCAAGATTGTCATGGGGAAGTTAAATATATTTTTATATCATGGATAGGAATACTTGTAGGTCTATACCATAATTTTACCTTCAAGACCTACAGATAAGGAGCACATAGTCCAAACCTTGCCAATAGTGAATTTTGGTTCATTCAAAGATAACGAGATGGGGTAGATATGAGATAGCAAGTGGGTTGATGTCACGATGACCTCAAGAAGACTCAAAAGGCTTATGTACTATTATGAGCTCAAATAATAAAGATATAATGAGTCTCAAACATCAACATGGCTTGTAAACTTGTCCTTCCTCTTTCATAAAACAATAGAGCATCAAGATAAGAAGACTAAGAAATATTGGGGCATAAAGTGTTTGTTCAAGGTAATCACATAATTGGAAAATCATGTGAAAATATTTCCATATTGGATCTTGATGATGTAAGGTAATGGATTCATCCTCAAGATCCTTGATGAAGGGTTGAACTTGAAGAAAAGCTTATACATGCCTACAAGTTAAAAAGTGAACTATCATTGTATTTTGAGTTTGTTCTCTTCTCATGAAGAGTCTTAAAATAAACATGGGACTCTTTCTTGATCCTAATAATCTTTCATAGTTTTAAGAAGATAAATTCCTTAAGCTATAAGTAAGTTGTAAGCTACAAGAAGACTTCTCACTTGGGTGAGATTAACACATTATCCTCAAATCTCATCGAAAGGGATAATTAATCAATCCTAATGTGGAGAAGATAAAACCAACATTAAATATGTCTTTAAATAGTAATAAGAAAATAATTAAATTTACAGGCTTTAGAACATCACAAGTTAGAAGGACATGAAACAGGGTTGCATGAAAGGCCTACAAAATAAGCCTCATGATAGTAAAAGGAGATACAAGAGACTCTAAGTCAATAGTCTAGGGCTATGCATAAGAATGAGATGATACTTTTAGTTCTAAATATGTTTAAATGCTCCCTAAGATCTTCTCTAACCACTACCATCTTGTGACAATAATGCATGTTATGATTTATGTTGTGATTTTAGGTTTATAAATAGATTATAGGCATTTTGACATGATATATCCTTTACATAACCAAGGAAGGATCATAATGGTTTCAAAAGGGATTACTCAAATCCATTGATGATGCATGGAGTAGCATTGACTATTCCAACAGTGAGATCAAGATTACAGTTGTAGGTAAGTGAATGGCTTCACAAGCTTCATGAGTAGTGAGGAATGATTTATAGAATATGGAAGAGAGATAGCAGGCCTATAAATAAAAGATGCAAAGGATGGTTTAATCCCCAAAACTCATGTTCAAACTCTCAATGGAAATCATCCCTTCTACCTATCTTGAAATTCACTAGGTGAGCTATAAGATTATTTTCAATTTGAATATGCTCATGAGACTAGTCAAGCATGACCATGATGGAGGTTTAGATTCATGTAAGACCATAAAAAATATTTAAAGCATTGGAAAGGTGATCTCACCACCATGTGACTACCCATTAGGTGCTCATTCATACAAACTAACAATGATCAAGACATTGAAGTGGCATTAAAAATTGCCTTTGAAGAGGTAACTCCCATGATGTAAAGTAGTGGTAATCCCAAGTAACCATGCAGTAGACTTTTTACATGCACAAGGAGGTAGGAATGGGGTGAACTAAGGCTACATGAAGTATTTTCAAGAGTTTGGACTAGCCATTTGACCAAGCCATCCATGTTCAATTACTCTAAGAGACAAATTTAGCAAAGATAAATCCCTCTCCTCAACTTTTATGCCACTCTCTTTAGAAGATCATCATTATGATAGGTATGAAGGCATTGAAGAAAGAATAATGGACTAATGCTTTAATTGTCTTTCTCTTGAATAGGTTGAATTCATATTGTAATAGATGCATTTATGCAGTTTAAAAGTGCTTCTCTTCTAATTATCTTATAAATTAGGTTGGAAAGGCCTTTATTTGTATCCCTTTATTGGTTTTAACAAGATTCCACTCACTTGATAATTTGTAATGTTGACTTTCAAGCCTTGGAATTAATAAAGAGACTAATTTTACCTTCTCATACTTGCATTTTTTGTATTATGCTAGTATTTTATATATTTATACATGTAGAAGTACTCTCTCTTTTATATGTCCTTTTCATTTCACCTTTATGCAAGAAATTTTATCTTTGTAGGTCACATGTTGCGTTAGAGTTAGTTGTGTGGGTAATTAGATATGAAAGTTTTTTAATTGTGTCTTAAATAGAACCTTTTTTAAATCTTCCTTCTAGTCCTAACATAGGCCATTACCTTCATGTGAAATATTGATGCATGGAAACCTAATTATATAAGTGTTCAAGATAATTTCAACCTCTTTTTATTCCTATTGTGTTGTCATAGGTATGTAGAGGAGACATAAAATCATTGGTGCATCAACTCATGTTTATTTTTTAGTTTCTCTTTTCCAATCAAAGCATATATTTTATTTAGGTGATTAACCAAAAGAAATAGACCTCTCTAGATATTCACCCCTCATACAAGGTCACCCACAACCTGAGGGGTGTTTCTATTGTATCGATTAAAGGGAAAACCCTTGATACCACTTCTCTAAAGGGTGCACTTCAAATTGATAAAAAAGAGTAGGGAGTTAATGTATCAAAAAACTATAAACATAATTCATTAATACCCTCATGAAATATGAATAATTAATCACAACTCCAAGTTACCAAAATATCTACATGATTACTAACCTATAGGTGGTAAATACCGCAACATGTTTCCCAAAAAGGAAAAAAGGTTAATTATGAAGGCATCTTGCCACTCCATTTATAAAAAAATTCTATATAAACCAAAACATAGGATACTCAATAACATGTTATACTTGGATCTACCTAGTGACCATGCTAAACTAAGATGTTGGACTTGCTCTACCCAGTGACCATGCTAAAATGGGGAAATATTATCCAAAAGTTATTGTATTTATAGGTGTTACCAATATATGAATCATATTTTGTTATGTTATACGCTATTTTAAAATGTCTTTCTTACATTTTTGTACATGGATATGCTATTTTCTAGGATATGATCATATTACATATACATGGTGTATAATATATTTGTTTCTTATATGATCTATTGATGTTATTACTTGTACATAATATATTAGACTTTTTTGTTTTAATATGGATGACCCTTGCCCTTAGATGAAATTCCTTGAACATCTCTGTGAGATTATTTTTTGGTTTGTGCACCATTTGAACATGTATACTGCTTATAGTCTTTGGACCTATGTCTTGTGATACATTTGAATGTGTTCTTTGTTTGTGTCCCTTGGATTTATTGTATGATATTATTTTATTGTGATTGTGTACTTATTGAGATTGTTGAGTTGATTGATTTGCATTATGAGTGCCTAGGACCAATCATGCCAGGGAGGGAATATGAGTTATAGGTGACTCATAATTACAAATATTTAATGCACATAAAGGAATTTAGATAGAATAATAAACACACATTAAATGGATCATAAGTATGATGATTTTATAAATGAAACTTCTATTCAATGTGAATGAATAAGGAAAATAATACATATATGTACAATTTGTGTTTGATAGAGTAGATACATAGAGAATTATATCTATCACTATGACTATGTATGGAATTGAACCTTGGATGGATTCATATGATACATATTTATACATGTAATAAAATAAGTAGTTACAATTACCATTGGTTACAAATAATATGATTACAATTCATTTCATTTTCCTTACTGATTGACAGTTGAACTTCGAGGTTTATAATGGATAATTTCTCAACTAGATATTTTCCATGTCCAAAATTGAGAAGCACCACTTGTAAATCTAACTATTAAAGGAAATATTACATATGTATATGATGGAGGAAGGTAAATGTAGTAACACATAAGTAGTGATTGGCTTGGTGTGGAGGAAAAGCATGTGATTCTTTGATCAAGTGTGAGTAAATCACACAAGACTATGAGAAAGTATGAGTAAGGCACATGTGATTGTGATAGGATTGGTATAGGTGAGATATGTGTGTGGTATATATGTGTATATATTGTAAGCATATACTACAAAAGTTGTGCATGGATCATTCACCCTTTATTGAAGAATAATGATTTCTATTGTGTCCTTGTGTATCTATAACAACTATAATTTTTTTTTTTGATAGTTATACCACCTAGATTGATCTAAATATTTCTCCACTTTGAACACTCTAAAATTTTTATGTGTGTCACAAAAGGTACATGTGTCTATTGTTGACCAAATTTGACTTTTTAGTGAAATTGGGGCACCTATAGGTAAAAACATGGATTTTTCAAGGTCTATAGAGGGTGTAATATGACTTTAATGGGGTGTATTACATGATAATTAATCTTAAATGATGTTATATTGGCCTTGGTCAATTATTTTTTATGTTCATTTATCATTTTAGGTCATTTTAAGGGTCAAAAAGGTGTATTTAATGCTTTATATGAGTTTCTTGGGAAATGTAAAGGTTGAAAAATATGATGTCATGCCTCGTGTATCCACTTAAGTCTTAATACATTGAAATAACTAAAATATGGCAGGTTATTCAGAAGAAAGGGTAGTTTTCTTTAGGAAAATAGGGGTTTGGCACTCGTATGACCTCCTTCAGAAGTGTGCCACATAGAAAATGGTCAAGTAGTACCCCTTAAGCTTTTCCAATCTCATTTACTTGTTTGGTTTGATATTAAAGTTCCATTTATTTCTCAAAATCATTCTACTCCCTTTTCACCCTTCTTGGCAAACAAAAGTAACTTATAGGTTTTTACTTAGTATAGACAGCTCAGGAGGTTTTAGCTCAAACACCTTGGAGAGGTTTTATTACACTCAAATATGTTCATTTTCATATAATTATTTTGAATATTTATCAACTATACTTTATTAACCATTTCTAATAAGTTGAATATGCAAATTTGCCTACTAATCTGTGCACCCTATAGGTTTTGCCTTGTTTTAAGGAATTATGTATAATCTAGCTATTGATCTTACTTATAGAGTATGTTTGCTTATTATTAAAATAGTCCCCATGATTTTATTCATATTTTATGGTGTTTAAATTAGTAACATAACTCACTTTGCAGGAGGATGCCACCATGAGTAGTTTTAGTCAATTTTCCACTTGTAAGAGTTTGAATTCAATACAAAGGCTTTCATGTGAGTAAGATATGGTGTATTTCCATGTCTTGTTTCCATATTTACTACTTATTTTCGATGTTTGGCCTCATAATTCCATGTTTGGATCAAACTCTCAGACCATTATCATACTCATAGTTAGCTTTCTACTTACAACTCAGTTACAGCCATGTTTTTGAGCTATGATCATGCTTGTAAATGGGAATTAGAGATTTTTAAATGTGTTTGTCATGTTATTTTGTATAAAACATTATTTTAGACACCCCAAATATCCCAAATGGTCTATTATGATGGTCATAAACAATATATACAGTCAAACAACCATGTATATACCTTTGTGTCAGCATTTATTAAAGAGTCCAACATTAAAATGGAGTGTGAGAAGATTGTTTCAGAATTATCAACATCTTGATGTTTCATTGGAATCATGAGAGGACCTAAAAAGTATTTTGAATCTCACAAAAGTATAAAATTACCAATTTACTAATTCTAACTATATGTGCATTAGAATAGTCATTTACAAGGGTTAGCAAAGAGCTAAGGAGTTGTTATGAAGTATTGAATGAAATTGTAAAACTCCTTTTTAGATCCTAATATATTTAAGATACCATAAAAAACATGTATGAGGTGCTAAGATGGAAAAAAATATATGAGAAACCTTTCCAAGGATGGTAACTAAGTTTTGGGATCAAATCCCTAAAGAGTGAAAATAAAGTACCTGGGCCTTTTTGCCAAGGTCATATGACAAGGTTGCCAAGAATTTTGATGCATATAGATAGTTTTATATTATAGCTTATCATAATTCATTAACTCTAAATTTTTTGAGGTCAAGAGAATTAATAAAATTCAGTTGTTATAAGGTCTAAAAATGTCACCTTAACCACTATCTACAAGTAGTGACTTCTACCGTTCTGAGCTATAAGAGACTCACATATCCAGTGTTACAATGCCAAAACATGCCTCTATAATTGAGTAGTTTTAAATGGTTAATTAAATCATTCTTGGTCAAAAATTTATGAAAGGAAGGTTGAAATTTTGTGTTTATTCTCCCATTCACACCTACAGGTGTCTCATCAAGAGCTAATGATCACCTATAGGTCAGGTAAGCAGGGGAAGAAAGCAAGAAGATTGGAATACTTAAAATGGACCTCATTTCAACCATGAACATATAAATTATAATGAGGTCAGTTTAAGGAGGTTTCAATAGGGTTATCCTCATTATTTTTAAGACCTAAACATACATAAGGAAATGTACAAGACCTTAAATATTCCCATACAACCAACTTTGAGTGATTGTAGGTGGACAAAGGACTGAGGCAAAGTTTCTAGGTGATACTTAGACTAATCCCAATGAACTAGGGACTTAAAATAGGGAATATAATGATAATTAAATACTTTAAACATATAACACAATGTCTAAATTAACTCATGAAAACCTATAAGTCAAAAAGAGACTCTAACACAGTTAGCCATAGGTGAATGTATACTAATAGTGATGTAATTGAGGGCTATCCCAAGTCTTTAACATGACAAGTAGGTATTATAAGTGAATAAATAAGCCTTGATATTCATTTTATGGATCAATAGTACCTCATGTCAATGAAATTACCACAAGAAGATAAGCACCTATAGGTACACTAAATAGGAAACACATATAGGGTTTTATACACAGTCTTGTTTAGAGGCTATTTTGAATAAGTTTGAGGTGATTGAAGATAAATTAAAGGAATAAAATTTTCATTTTTATCATATATAACCCTTAGTTTAATATTAAACTATATATTTACTCATTTCTTCCTAAGACATAGAGCAATACCCCTTTGTTCTATCTCAGAGGTAAAGCACTCTTGAGGAGCAATAAGCCCATCCAAAGAGTATGAATAAGGAAAAATTAAGTGAATGAGTTAAGGGATAATAATATCACTGAGGGAATATTGTGATAATTTAATGAGTCAATTTAAAAAAATTCAAGCATATATAAATAAATCTAGACAAGTATTACTCAGTCTAAAATGCAAACCCTGCAGACAGTGCCCTTTCTACAAGTCTGTCTCATACTTTCATGCATTTGGAGGGTCAAATCACCAGATCAAGAATTAAATTTTTTTATATGACTTTTTAAATACTTGGGTAATCTCTTAAATTGATCAAAATTATCTGAGGAAGAAGGAAATTTCCCTCTATTTTTTCTCAGATAGAAGGCACTCCCCTTGTGCATAAAACTAACAGTCTTGGAAAAGATGGGTAAAAATATGATCAAGGAGTTGTTTAAACCTCTCAAATATATTTATAATTTGAAACATAAATATTAAAATTTTAATAACACCTCATATAGATAAGAAACCAAATAGGGAGGCTTAAAGCATTAAAGTTGAAGTCAAACCCTAGGGTCCCCAACTAGGCCTAATTAGTGAAAAAGGAAGAAGGGATGAGGAGTAATTACAAGGATGTATGGTGACTTGGTATGTGTAAATATATATATTAAAAAATTAATAACACTTTAAAAAGGATATAAACTTTATAGGAAGGTCTATATCTTCAAAGGTGTAAATAGGGTTTTTAGGTAAGATACAAGCCTAAGCCCAATTTGGGGTCCACCATCACTTATGTATTTTGGTGAGTGTTATATATTATGGGAGTATGTTTATGGGGTGTATATAGAGTTTTTAAGTCCTTTTTATTTCATTATAAACCTTTTAGAAGCCATTATTGGCTCGAAAACCCATCAGGCCTATTGGAATGAAGGAAACAAGATCGATAGGCTAACTTAGAATGCTCATATCTTCATGAGGCATTACATGGATACCAAAGGAGTTTGGAGAAGTTAATAGGGTCCATAAATGCCACACTTATATAATTTTTTTTCAAGTCCAATGTTAAGTTTTTATGAAACAACCTTAAGAAGTCAAACTGCTCAGAAACCCTCCAAAACCCTTGTAAAGATTAGTTTGTGAAAATAGAGTTGGAAAGTTAACCTAATGTAATATTTTTATCATGAAACATATTGGAACTTGTAAATTACTCACTAAATCTCCCACATGTTCCAAATAGCTATACGAACCTATATGGACATGGCAGAAATAGGCTATTTTTAACCATTTTTTGTGTTATTCAGGCTACAAGAGGAGTTTGAAGGTGAAATCAAGTTTTGAGGGAATTTTTGGAATTTTTATAACTCCATATGGTAACTTTATTCTAATTGAAAACTCCTAAGTGTCTAGAATAGGTGCTTTAACTCAGCCAACCAAAATTGGTCTAATGGATAAGCTAGGGAGAAGTGTGAAAACTTTAAGTGAATGGATTTTTAAGGTTTACTTGGTGATTATAAGGAAATATATGGTATTTAAATGTGTAATTAACTTCCTTACATGTATTTTCATGATAAAATGAATCCAAATTTGATGATAAGTATGTAGGGTGCATGGAAGAGAAGTTTTCTTGATAGCAGATGATGATTGCTCTTCTCTAGGTGATTCAGGAGGACTAAGCCTAAAAAAAATGCATGAAGAGGCATGAATGATTCCATTACACTTCAATCCAATCATTATACCTGGTCATAATAAGTTATAAGGCATTAAAATAGGGCTAATCATGCAGACAATTTTTTTGATCCAAAATAAGGAGTTTCTTGCCACTTTTCATGAAGTTTGTGACTTGGATTGACACTTGTAGCTCCTGACCTTACATGGTTCATCCCAAATCATATTATCATTCACAATTAACTAATTTTATCATCTTTAAAATTTTCCTTATGACTCTTGGACTTATCTCTTCTCCTCTCTCTCTCAAGTTCTATAAGAATTAGCCATTTTAGTCATTGTATGGATGCTCCACCTAAGTATGGCGAAGACATAATCAAATGTATACCTTTTGATCAATAATAATACTAATTTTTACCTCTTCAATGAATTTTCTTAGTGTTTTCATTTGTAATTTTTGATTTTGCATAAGTGAAGACTATGGATTCCTTAGCATGTTATTTCATCCTATCATCTATTTGCAGTTGGAAAGCTTCTTCTTGCAAGGCATGTGAAGTTTTTCAATAAATTTCCAAGATTTATTTAGTTATAATATTCATTATTTCCCTCATAGGCCTCTTTTCTAGTCCTCTTAGCTTTGCACATTCATCCATAACCTCACAATGTAACATTGACGTGAGAAGATGAAGATTGGAGAAGTGTATGTTTAGTTTGTCCTTTGATTTCAAGTGTAATATGTATATAGTTGGATTTAATCATGTTATTTGGTGTATCACCTCCCTTAGATTATTTTTCTTTCAGTTATCCTTCTCACTTTTCACCTCCCAATTTTAGTGGTAGTTACAATCCAAAGTGGTATATCAAGGGAGCTATCCCTATCTAGATATTCACCTCAATCCTTAGGCTGCCCACAAGCCTAGATGTGATTTGATTGTACCACTTGGATGAGGATAGATTATACATCTCCTCAAAGGGTTCAAATCCAAGTCATAAAATCTATCACTTCAATGATTTAGTCCTTATCTATTGGGTATAAGTGTTGGGGATCAAGATCAAAATAATGTTGTGTCATGATTAGCTAAAGAATTAGAGGAACAAAAGGATGGAGAAGTTCCAAATTGCATATTGGTTTCATGACCAAATATGGAGGAAGATCAATAATGAATCCATTCTCACTAAATGTATGTAAAATGGCATAAAGAACATAGTGCATAGGGTTGATATTCCTATGCGAACCTTTGAAGTTCTCTTCATAAAAGTGTAACCATTTTTACAACTCAGAATGTATGAAGTGTGTGATGTACATCATGGCACTCCTTATACTTTTATTCGGTGTTATAAATAATCTAATAAACATATTTATGAATAGATTATATTCAACACACAAATTTATTATCTTTATCCATTTCCCATTCCTATGCACACAACTCAAATCCATATAGTGCATGATAGGGTATATCTAGAGGTTTTACGGGATGAAATGAAATACATGTCTAATATGGAATATGCTCCATAAATTTTTGAAGGTCTCTGTTGTATGCATGTTAAATGTTCAAAAAAATTCCAGCCCAAGTATGATTATGCACATAATTATACATTCATAAAATATGGACAAGTGTTTGATTGGAAAATATTATTTTCCCATCTATATATGAATGAAATGTTGTCAAATAATCCAAATATATACCAATAAAGTCCCATAATGTTTTTCAAAAATGACTCACAAAGTTTAGATCTTGAACAAATATGATGGATCTATTAGGAATCAAAGGTGAATCCAAACATGGCTAAAGAAGTCTTGCATAGTGAAAGCTACATCAATTTATTTATTTTAAGTGACCATGATATCTATAATTTAAAACCTATCCACTACAACAAACATAACATCATGTTGGAATTTTATCATAATAAACCTAGTCATGACATCCATGATGATAGATTCCCATGGCCTTGATGGAAATGATAGAGGTATGTAAATTCATAGCTTCCTATTTGTGAGCTTGACAATGCAAAAAGGAATGCAAGGCTTGAGTTGGTATTTGATATCTATATGCATATATGGCTAATAGAAGGGTGACTATAATGTATATAGAGAATTTTTCATGTTAAAGTGTCCTGAGGTGTTTTGTAGTGCACCTCCTTGATGTGATTTTGGTAAGGTGATCCACCAAAAACATATATATGTTTGACCTTGTACAATTTTTTTTCAAACAAGTATAAATCCTAAACTTGTTTACCTTGTATGAGGCTTCTGTAATTTTCTACAAAGTCCTAAAGTTGTGGCTTTACCTATCTAGTATTGTAATGGTTACGTGAACTAGTAGTTATCAAGGTAATATGTTACCTTTCTATCCTTCCATTTATTATGTTTGATCATGATATGAAACTAATATAGGTAAGTTATCCATTTCATGTGGTGTGTGCACTCTAGTTTGCTTTATCTACAAGAAATAAAGTGGCTTATAATCGAAATGAAAAATTGTCTCCTTCCCCAAGATGTAGTAACACCATTGTTTAATTTATTATAAAATAACATACAAATATTTTTCATATTAGGATTACCTTTGCAATATTTCACTAAATGTTTTTGAATTATATGTGACTATATGCCCATGTTTCATGAGTGGTACACTGAGTGTATATCAGATGCACTAGTGTGAAGTTTGAAGTAATGTACGATGTAAAAAATTACAAGTATAGGCATTGTGCAAAGACATTACTAACTGCTAAAGTGTGTTTTTATGTGGTAATCCATCCAAACTTATATTTTTCAAATATTATCTTGCTAAGTGGCTAAGATATGTGTGGGAAACCAAGTATAAACCTATGGCATAAGTTTGAAAGTCTAAGAAAACTCCTTAGTTTTATGAAATTGCATAGAATTAACCAATCTTTAATCACTTTGATATTTAATCATTCTAAATGTATTCACACATGGTCAATGACATAGCCTAGGTACTTAATATGTGAAACACTAATGTACACCTTTCTATGTTGGCCTAAAACTAAGGTTGACACAAAGAGTATAAGATTTTATGCAATGGCCTTGGTAGATCATCCATAAAGTACATATTTTTTTTGACATACGTTTGGAATAAATTCATAACCAGTCATTCATATGATTTTTATCATGTCTTAAATTTTTCCTTCAAGACATCTTTAGGATGGATTAGAACCTAATGGTAACTTGAATTCAAGTGGATCTTGGTGAGGTACTATGTACCTTATACTTGATCCAAATGGTAATTAATGCATGACCAAGGATAGTGATTATTCACTATGATTTTGTTGATTATGTAATAGTCTATATAAATTTAACAAGACCCATATTTCATGGACATAAGTACTATCAAACTCCCATAAGGAGAAGGAATATGATTGATCTTTCCCTAATCAAGGATATCTTGTATTTGGTTACATATTTCATCATTATCCCAAATTCATTTGTGACATAAAGATATGTTTATAAATTGGATCCAAAGACCAAATCATTGTAGTGCTTTATTACATAGTGTGTTGGAAGGCCTTTAGGATATATGAAGACTTCACAATGGTACTTCAATAACTTGTCAAGTTACTATTGTTACAACATTATTTACATGATGTGAACTACTAAAGCTTGATTTATCTCATGTATAGGTATGTTAGGGAAGACCATGAACAACATGAATTTATGCATGTGAGAAACAAGTTTAAGGCATTACTTGGTAGAGACTAAGGTGACTTTGATCACTGATGTTGACTCAAATATGTTGAATAAATAATATTTTGATTGGAAAGTAAAATGTTTTTCTAGATGAAACTTTGAAACCTTTGATGTGTTAGAAGATGGCTGCGAGCGAGGAGCAGAATAGGGGCGGTCGAGTTGAAGCCCCCAGGGAGGATCGGCCTCTGCCTGGGGGGATAGCATAGGGAGGTGAGGTGACATATGTGGGAGAGGGGACAAAGATTAAGTGAGTTAATGGATATTTTTAGCGCTATCAGGAGCATCTAGTCCTGGTTATTGTGCTAGAGGCAGTGAAGGAGGAGGTGGAATACCTCACTTCTCATGCTCTGTTCTGTAAATTCTTGGGTATCCGTATATCACTTTCAGCCCTGGAGGCATGGATTCGTCGCTCATGGTAGATAGAGGGAGACTTCGACATTATGCTGGTAAGGAACAACTACTTTATGGTGAACTTTTCCTTAGTGTCTGACTGAAACAAGATTTTTGAAGGAGGTCCATACTTCTGCGAGCGTAGCGGTCTTTTTCTTAAACCTTGGCATGTAGGGTTTAACTCGACTGAAGATCTTCTAGCCTGTGTTCCGGTTTGGGTCTGTTTACTGAGACTTCCCATAGAATTCTAGAATGAAGATTTTATACACTAGATAGCTGTTATGCTTCGCTCACCAACGGCTATAGCACACCAAACATTGGAGAAGAAGGTAATTTCCTATGCCCGCATTTGTGTGGATATCAATTTGAATAATCCCCTACCAGATTCTTTGGAAATTTGTATGGGGCCCTCCTCCTAGATTCAGCAGATAGATTATGAGGCTATTCCATTTCGATGCCACATATGCCATGCTTATGGACACTTACATAGGCAATGCCCTCAGGCTTCTAGTGGTGGTGCTTCACTAGAGGAACCTTCTGGGCCTCGAGTGAATAATGATAGCAAAACACCAGGCTAGATGGGTTACAACAGGATGAATCAAACCCGTCCTGGCAATGACACAAAAGGGAAAAATCACCTTCTCTCCATAGGTGTAGAACATGGCTCAGCAAGCCTCAGGAGTCCTGACAAGGATGGTTTCATTCCTATTCGACGCTGGGTGAAGGGCCGTGGGCTAAAACAGGCAAATTTTGATAGGTAGGTTGAGATGAGCTTCAACTGCTTCAAAGTCTTAGATGACATGGTGATTGAGGATGGCATTCCAAAAATAATTTAGGGGGAGGAGGCTAAGGGTACAATGCATCTCTCTTGCCATGATGACTCACAAGACATGGAGCATCGGATAATTCAGGAGTTCGCCCAAGGAATGCAGGATGGTACACCCACAGGCTCGCCAACCCTGGGTGACAAGGAAGTCCATTGGGCAGATTTAATTAAGGATATGGAAACCTCCAAGAAGGAAAAAGGATCCTCTTCAGCCCTTGGCCTCATGCAAAAAACCTTCAAGAAAGCTTTAGCCTCCATTCCATCTTGAGCTAGTCAAAGAAAGGATCAGGATAGAATCAAGCTCACAAGGGATTTATTGGTGGAGTCGGGGGCTGTGAAGACCCTAGATGAACATTTCCCCCAATCCACTCAATGATTTTTCTATCATGGAATGTAAGGGGATTGAATAGCTTCCCCAGATGAAAAGCTATGCATAAATTAGTGTTGGACCATTCTCCAGATATCCTCTATATATAGGAGACTAAACATTTAATTGATTCTTGGTTTTCTTGTAAGCCGAGTATTTGGATCTTCAGTCACAGCCAGTGTGTGGGTGCCTTGGGGAGTTTCAGTGGTCTAGCCATATGCTGGAATCTGGAGAAAATAACACCTCACCATTGGCTATCAGGTACTTTGGCCCTTTCAATGACGGCTTCCTCTATGGAATCTGGGGAGCTCATTTTGATAACTAATGTTTATGCCCCTATGGACCTACCTAAGCAGCAGAAGCTATGGAATCACATTTGATTTTTCAAGAGATGCTACCCCTTTTTGTCATGGATTATAACAGGGGACTTTAATGCAGTTCTTAGCTTGGAAGAGAAGAGAGGAGGGCTGCCTAGATTGGGACCTTCTTTGGAGATCCTTTGGAAAAATATTAACCACCTCCGCATGTCAGATGTCAAACCTCTTAACGGGACTTTCACTTGGAGCAATAGGAGAATTGGTGAGGCTAGTATAGCTGAGCGACTTGATAGGTTCCTGGTTTCTTGTTACTAGCAATCAAGCTCCACCTCCCTGGCTTCAAAAATTCTTGATTGGAGAGGATCTAACCACTGAATGATTAAGCTTGTCACTAGTCATATCCTTGGGCCAAAGAAGTCTCCTTTTAAATTCTAGCTTATGTGTCTTAGGGAGGCATCCCTTTATGACTTGATGGTGCAGTGGTGGAGATAGGGAAGAACCAGCTATGGCATGGCAATGTTCTCTTTCGCTAAAAAGCTCCAGAATGTAAAAAGGAAGCTAAAATATTGGAATATTAATAGCTTTAGTAATCTCCACGCCATGAGGAAGAGGGCTCAAGATCATCTTGATAGGGTCACCAGGAAAATCAGGGACTTTGGCTTTTTCGAAGAGCTCTGCTCAGAGGAGTCTCAAGTGATCAATGATTTAGCTGAATGGGAACTTTGAGAATAAATTTTTTGGAAGCAGAAGGCCCAGATAGACTGGCTTCAAGAAGGAGACAGGAACACTGCGTTCTTCCTCAAGTCGATTCAAGCTAAGCGCAATAGAGATTTCATCTCCTCCCTGGTCTGCTCAAATGGGACTCGTCTGACTACTTCCCAAGCTATTTCTAGAGAAGTCATCCACTTTTATTTAGATTTATTCTCAGTCAGCCTGTCTCCTTTTGTGTGGGCAGAAAATACTGTGTTGTCATGTATACCCTCAGTGGTGACTTCAAGTATGAATGAGTCTCTCCTACATCCTATTGTTATGGCTGAACTGGAAGGAGTGGTTTTAAGCATGAAGAGAGGCAAAGCTTCGGGGCTGGATGGCTTCCCAGTGGAATTCTTCTAGGAGTTCTAGGATATTATCAACCAGGACCTCTTAGATGTGGTGTAGGAATCCTTTGCCAATAAGGATATGATGAGAGCTCTGAATGCTACCTTTCTTATCCTAATTCTGAAGAAAGATCAGGCAAATCAGCTGGACCTTTTTAGGCCCATTACACTGTGTAATGTGGTCTATAAAATCATCACCAAGCTCATTGTGGAGAGGCTAAAAGGATGCCTCCCTGTGATCATCTCAGAGGAATAAGGGGGCTTTGTTGCAGGTAAGCAAATTCTAGACGAGGTGGTTATTGCTTTGAAAACTATCCACTCTATGAGTACCTCTCAAGAAAAAGCCATGTTCATCAAGCTCGATATAGCGAAGGCCTATGATAGGGCCAGCTAGAGATTCTTGCAAAAAGTTCTGTTGGCCTTTGGTTTTCATCTGGATTGGATCCAGTGGGTGCTGAGCTGTGTTACCACACCTTCATACTCCGTCCTTATTAACGGACAGCCCATCGAGCTTTTCAGTGCTTCCAGAGGCCTCTGCTAAGGTGATCCACTCTCTCCTTATTTATTTATCATTATGGTTGAGGGTCTTGGTAGGCTTATCAGGGCCCAGGTGTCCCAAAACAAGGTGTAGGGTTGGAAGTGGGGAGAAGAAATAACCACTTCCCACCTGCAGTTTGTGGATGATACTATCCTTGCCGGGAGAGCAAGGATAAGGGAGGCAGAAGCTTTTTGAATTACCCTTGATGTGTATCTAGATGCTTATGGGAAAAAGATTAATGACCACAAATCCTCTATTTTTTTCTTTAACACACCTGAGCCTATACAACAGAGGATTACGGCTATCTTGAGATTTCAAATTCAAGCTCTCCTGGTCATCTATTTGGGGATTCCGGTTGTTGTGGGAAGGCAGCCAAGTTTATTCTGGTAGAATGTGCTAGATAGACTCAAGAAAAAAGTTAGTCACTGGACACATAGATGGCTCTCAACGGCTGGGAGGGTCACACTCCTACAATCGGTGATCCAGGCGCTGCCTATCTACTATTGCATGGTGCAAGCTGCCCCTATGTACTTTCTCAAGGAATTTGATGCCCTCTCATGGCAATTTCTTTGGAGTGGTAACCTGCAGAGCACCAAGTGGAGTCTTATCAAATGGGATACAGTTTGTCGGCCAAAAAGAGATGGGGGGATTGGCTTGCACTCGGCTATTCTAGCCAGCCAAGCTCTTGCTGCTAAACTATACTAGAGGTGGTGTTCCAACCAAGATCAGATATGGGCCCGTATATTGTCATTCAAATATTTTCTTGGTATGGAAGCTATTGATATCTCTAGGCTGCCTCTAGGATGGGGAGGCTCCATGGTGTGGTAGACTCTCAAATTGGGAGCGCAATTGGTCAAGCGTAGCCTATTCTGGATATGCCACAACAGAGCGGAGACCCTTTTCTAGGAAGATTCTTAGGATGGATCGCCCCCACTCTTATCCTCCCATCTATACCTATAACCTTTATGTGATGCCTTTCATGATGCTGGGTGGATTTCAGTCGCTCATTACAAGGAGGGATTCAATTTAGGCACAACTACTAGGTATAGATGGAAAAATTCTTCTAACTAGCCTCCAGGGAGCTCTAGGGAGGAGTGACTAGAGCTAAATAAGATCCTTGCTTCTCGCAGGTGTATCTCTTTACAAGGACTCAATGTTCTTGCATGGGGAGGTGATTCTATCAACCAATATTTAGTTTTAGAAAGGTATGGTGCTCTGATGAAGGAAATGTTTGGTGAAGCAAACTTCCTGTGGGGGAAGAAAATTTGGAGTAGCCTAACTTGGCCCAAATGTAACTTATTTATGTGGACATTAGTGTATAACAGGTGCTTTACCTAGGACAACCTCTACAAGTGGGGGTTTTGGGGACCATCCAGATGTGTGCTTTGTTGTAGGAGTGAGGAGACTGGGTCGCATCTTTTCTTCCTCTGTCCCTTTGCTAAGCAGATATGGCACTTATGGTGGAGTGCGTGGAGCTATCCCTGCTGGCATGTGGATTCACTCTCAGACTTTTGGAACCACATGGGTCATCCTCCCTCCAAGGTGTTGATTTTATAGAAATCTTGGACAACTGGCCCAACCTTTATCTTGTGGAACATCTGGCTTGAAAGAAACAAGTGCATTTTCTGTGAGACTCAGCTGGAATGGAGTGCCCTCTAGCAGAAAGTTTGCAATTCACTGTATGAGACTCTCTTGGTGAAGGGTCTTAGAGCTGATGAATTGGAAGTGGAAGACATTGCTATTTTTTCCCATATTGTAGGTGTGCACTCAGCTAATCCCAGCATCATGCCCCCCACATGGCCTATGTAGAGAGCTAGGCAGTTGCAACGCCTTGTTGATAGGACAGGTCGATGGGTGCCCCCTCAGGCTGGGATAATCAAAGTAAATAAAAATAGTTCCTCCAAAGGAAACCCAAGAGACACTGGCATCGTTGGATTAGGCCGTAATAGTGAAGGAGAGATTCAATTTGTTTTTTTTGTGTACAAAGGCTACTACACCAATAATCTCATGGAAGTGATGGCCATCCTGCAAGTGGTGCAATAGTGCTGCTAGCATGGGTGGGAGTGAATTATTTTTGAGTCAGATTCTCAGGTAGTGATTAACCTGCTAAATAATTGAAATTTTCATAGTGTTGACTGGTAGCTGGCAGTTGTTGCCCAATAGGCTCTCTAGTTAAGCACGTCTTTAGATTCAATGGTTTTCAAACATATTCCTCGAGAATGGAATGGGGTTGCGGACTGTCTTGCTAAATGGGCTTCTGAGCAAGGGCCTAACTGGTATATTTTGGACCAGAGGATGTTGCTTGTGGAGTTCTTTTAGAAGTTGGGTCATCTGGTTGACCAAGATAAAGTGTTGTAACTGTCATTTCTATTTTTCTGAATAAATTTTTTACCCCTTTTAGTTTTAAAAAAAATGTTTTTTCTTGGCTTGATATGTATCTTTAGTGTCATAAAAATATATCCTCCCTATAAATATTTTAAAAACCTCAAAAGGTATGATATGTAACATCTTATTTTTATGTGCCAAGATCTAGGACACTTGTCGGTGGTTAACACCATAAAACATAACTAAAAATGTTTACTTTCTATGTGATCAGGGATTGATCTATTGATAAAATTCCTATGTTCTAGTTCATTGTTGTTATCATATTTGTCTTAGTGATTTAAATCACATTGTCCTTGTTATGAAACCATCATCATCTCATATTGGTTGTGCTTATTGAATTGTAAGTAACATTTTCTCATTAAGACTAAGTTCTAATCATAAAAAAAATTAGATGCATAAGAGTTATCAAGGTCCTCATATTTTTTTAAGTTCAACTTATTTAATTATTTTGGTCATAACATATATGTTTATAATTTTTAGTGTGTTGTTAAATATAGTTTGTGTGTTCATTATTTGTACATTAGCAATGGTTTATTTGTTGGATAAGTTATTTTAATCCATATTAATATTGTAAAATTTTATTGGTTGAATATGTTATGAATGAATTAACATATGGTTTTGTTAGGGTATATCCATTATAGTTAATGTTATGCTTGTATCTAAAAAATATGAAGAGCACACAAATGTTGATTAGTTCCTTAGTAGTGAATCTCGATAAAATTAAAGTATAGCAATGCAATGAAACTAAACACTCTTGCCTAAGTACTAAGGGGAGCATAACACAATGGATAAAACCATAAATAAGAGATAAAACACACAATAATTTTACCTCCCTTATTAAAATTAGTGTCCACCTGTTGGCATAGAATATGTACTTGCTCGATAAATTGCATTAGAGACTTTGACCAATGCTTTTTTTCCATCTTGGTAGTACTTATCCAATGTCCACATGCAAATTTTATTATCTTGGTGTGAAGATTGATATCAATTGGGCATTATAACATTACTTTGATGGATTCTTGAAGGCATTCCTATAGAATAACCTTAAACACAAAAACTTGTTGGCATAGAGTGAGGGAACTTGTATTTATAGGTTTCAAAACTAACTCTAACCCTTGGTTGAGTCTAAAATAACCTAAGTTGAGTTAGGCTAACCCTGGGTTGGGCCAAAGCAATCATGAAGGCTTGACAACTCATTTTTAGATATTTATGGTCCATGACAAATCATAGATGATATTTATGAGGTTGTGACTAACCTTTTCTTGAATTTTAAGAATTAATAATACATTTTATTCTTAACTCAAATGATATACATACCTTCAAATTTTTGACAATATCTCTAAGGTAAAAAAGTATGTATTCAAATGATCTTGATGGAAATAGGATGGTAACACAAAAAAAATTGGTGCATAGACTCAAAGTGCAAGTGTTTAGCACAAAATGACTTATGTCTACCAAGTGGTGATAATGATTATGAGTCTTAAGTGGCTTTCAACCCAAATTGGAAATGAACCTAAGTTCCCTCAAGTTTAGTGCAAATGGAAAACCCACCTAACACATCAACCGTATGAACTTATGAAGGTGAACTTTAAAATTTATATTATAAATGAAGGACTTTCAAAAATGTTTGGTAAGAGTTTAGAATCTATTGGATAACATAAATGCACTAAAGTGGATGATATGACTCCATGTTTTGATGAAATTTGAACAAGGAAAATTGATGATTCATGTGGGTAGAATAACACGTCTTTTTTAAAAGTAAAATGAGGACTATGTGTTTTGGTTTGTATCATTTATTCACACCAATTTTTGACTCCAAACAAGACCTTAATCTAGGATAAAACCAAGTAATTAATCATTTTTAGGTCTTAAATTGACAAGGTTTCTTGGTATTGTTAGAATCCATCAATATACATCATTTGAGAGGAATTTTTAGTGTTCATTCTAAAAGTAAAATGCAGATTATATAGTATGGTTTTTACACCCCTTTCTCTCAAATGACAGTACTATGACATGGACCTTGAGGCACACCTTGCACCAATAATACTTTCATGGTAATTGGGGATTTGTCTAAGATCTACAAGTTTTCAAATGTCTAGATGGATCAATTTCCCAATGAATTTCATGTCACATTGAAAAATAAATGCACTCAATTTGGGTGTCTATGGCACTTATCTTATTACAAAAAGGTCTTGTCCTTTTTACAACCACTACATCCATCACTTGCTCAGTGTAGTGTGATGTCCAAAGTGCAGATACGTCCTATGTGCAACTCTAACATTATAAGGTGGTTTAATCACTCAAGCATATAATCCTAGTGGGAGTGGTTGAATTTAGTACCAAGAGATGAAACCCTAGATCAAATCATCCCTATAGAACTTGTAGGAGGTAATGATGTCCCGCTCACATGCCAAGATGTAATAAAATAAATGACTAATAGAAAAACTTTACAGTCATTTCAAGATCACCCAAATATTGTGAGTTTTTGTGGACTGATTTAGATGAAATTATTTATATGACTTGGACTAGGCATGTTTTCAATAAGGATGGTGCTTTTGATTCCAAAAGTTCCCTAAAGGGGATGGATGGAAGAACATACATGCAATGTCTCTCTTTTTGCCAATCAAATTCTATTTAAATAATTATTGAAGACAAAATTTGACAAGTGAGTTAAATTTTAAGCATATAATGAAAGATTAAGTGGTGTTATTTTGACCCCTTGGTATTAAATTGTAACTTTAAAAGCATAATTTTTCAAAACATGTACCTAAGAATCTAAATTTTATATTAAGAACCAAAAAAAAAATTGCTAGTCCATTTTAAAATTTCAAAGAAGATCTAAAAATAATGTACTAACAAATTTCAAGCTTGATCATGTAATGAAAAATTTAGTATGTCCTTTAACTTTGAAGCTAATTTGCAAAACAATGAAGCAACTTCTCAAAATAAGCTCTCTATTTTGAAATCACTATTACATAGTCAATATCATTATTTCCCTATAAAATCATAATTTTAGATAATAATATCATTATTTTAGGTTATATCAAACATAAAACATAATATTATTTTTTACCTATGAAATCATTACCAATTTTAACAATATCCTTGTTATAAAACAAAATCGCTATAACCAGACAAAAAACACAATACCATTATTCTATTGATAAAATCACTACCTAGATTAATAATATCACTTCCCAAAATGACAATATCACTATTTTGAAAAAAATCGCTACTCAAGTGAATGAAATAACTATCTTGGTGAGTGATATCATTGCCTAGAATGATGATATCACTATTTTGGTAAAATTGCTACTCAGGTGAATGAAATCATTATCCTGGTGAATGATATCACTACCTAAGGATACAAAATCACTTTTTAGCAAACAATAAGTTTGTTACAAAATCAATACTATGATAACATCAATATTTTAATAAAGAGAAAAATTGACATTACTAGGAACAAAAATGTAATTATCAAAAAAATAGAATTTTAACTTAAAATTTCACTTTTTTGGCCCTCTCACTCCAAGATCCTGCATGGAAAAGATTAGTGAGTTTCTTGAAAGATATTTATGACCAAATTTGTGGGGATAGGGTCCCATCGAGTGTGCCATTATGTGAACTATGAATTTGACTCAAGAGAGGATGGTTAGTATCGTGTTAGTCACAAAATAAAATCAAAATGAAATAAAAACACTAGTATAATATCTCTAGAGCTAGTTACAAGGGGGAGATTAGTTAACAAGATTATAATGGAAAACACAACTAAAATGCAAAATAAATCTTCTTTCACCTTCCTTGGAAGCTCCAAACATCTTGTTGAAGTGGGTTTCTTGGTTTGTACTCATGAAGTTTGCATCAATGAAGTATGGCTACCTCCATATCTCCTTAGCACCATATTTGGCTTTGGCTTGGCTTGGCTTAGCTTGGATCAATAATTTGGATTTAAATATTAATTTTCATGAAGGTTTGGAATAAATTCAACATTATAAATTTTCATTATTTAAAATTAAAATTCAATAGGCAAGGCCTCCTATTTATAAATTTTTAGAATGGTTTTAAGATCATCCACGACCGTCCATCTCAAGATTGAGATGTGTGGCCATGAATAAATCCAATTATGAAATTCAATATATAAATATTTTCATTAATATTTGGGATAGAGGGGTATTAAGTAGGCATGAAAATGCTTTTATGAAGCATGGAAGGCATGAATCCTAATATTTTATGCTTTTGTGGCCTAGGGATGTCTTCCCAAAAAATTATGTCACCTAATGATGCAGATATTCAATATTCATTTCCAAAAATAAATGATTCAACAAGTTTCATAGAATTCTTAATTAGGCTCATGATTTGGCTTAATTATCTCTTAAGAATGATTAAGTACTTTGATGCAAACCTTGGCTCTTTGTGCACAAATTACTCAAATTGGTCAGAATGTCTTGTTATTAGCCCAAAAAAATTTTGGATTGAAATTAGGATGCCATGTTAGATGCATTGGATCCATTATCCCATTTAGGATGTTGTCACCACCAAATAACAAAGGAACATGTCTTGTGTAAGAGATTTGACAAAAAAGAGAAATCTAGGGCACCCAGGTATAAAATTGACATTCTAAATCGAAATGATCCTATCAAAGTTAGTTGCTTCATGAATTTCATTGGCCTATTTAATGATACCCTGGAAAAAATTAGCACTTGAATATGTCAGTTTCAAATCTTTTAATGTGTTTTAGTGTTTTTAGGCCAAATTGTGCATTTTGGTGGGAAATTGGTCAAAATATTGGTTGAAGGTTATCAATGGCCAGTTTTAGGTGTCTACAATCTATACCATGATGCAAATAACATCCCTATCAATGTTCTTAATGCCTTACAGTCTAAAGGAAATAATGTGTGTTAAAAAAATCATTTCTTTTCACATCTATAATCTTATTTTGAAGGGGTGGATCTTAATTATGTTGATCTATAATCATACCTATAGATGGGGACATAACTGTTATAGTGAGTCTTCAACGAGCTTCCCAAACTACACTTTCATCCTTCAAATCCACTACACCTATAAACTTCCTCCTACTCACTTTGAATCTACATACATTAATTCATTGAGAGGTGATAGGGATAAATTGGAACCCATCTCTTGTAAGCATGTTCATGGCTAAAAAAAAAATTTAGAAAAATTTGAAACATGGGGGACTCACTGAGTTCATGGAATGAGTCATGGAGCACAATGTATAGGTTTCCCACAACTTCATCATGTCTTGGAATAAGTGAAAATTAACCATTCATGGCATCAAAATCAATGTTTCATAGGAATACATTGGTGAAGTGACTGGTATGTCATGTGAAGGCACTAAGTCATTCAAGGACCAATCAAAAAAACAAGAGTTGCTGAAACATTTTTTAGGATGAATAACTTTATGCAAATGAATAATAAAGGTTTTCTATGGACTGATCTCCCATGCGACTAGCCTGACATTTATCTTCAAGTCATGCACTACATGATGCTTGAGGGTAAATACACTCTTATATTTTTCCACCATTTTTTGTTGTTAAATCATTTTATTGGCTAAAAAATTAATCTTCTTTTATTTTTTCTAAAGTCCCTTGAAAGCACTATTTTACTACATCAAGTCAATGGCTCTAATCCCATCCTCCACCAAGTTTGATTCTTCTAGTCAAGCATGGCCAAGCCCTTCATAGTCAAGAGGTTCCCCCTATGGGATCTTACTCTGAGGAGGATTCCCTGGTGGAGGATCCCACTATAAGATCCTATTATCCCTCTAATCACATGCTTTAGGACAACCTATCCAAGTCCCCTTCTAACAACCTCCCCCTTAAGTTATTTAAACCTAAACCTAAGCCTATCTCTCTTAATATGGGTACCCTAGTAGAGTCTACCTGGAAATGGAAATCTATTCTAATTGATGAGATGGAAAGTAACAAATTGTAGCTATAAAATTTTAACTCTAAGGTTCAATAAGTGGGGATGGCCCTTACCAAGCTCATTTAGGATTGAAACTCTTTGGATAGACAGGCTGAATCCATGGTTCAAGATTTTGTTTAGTCTACCCAAATTGCCCAATCCCCTACCATTCAATCATCTAAAGCCTTAAGATCCCCCCTCTGGGTTCCCCCAAGGGGGTCCCCCCAAAGAAATCTCCCTTGTGGGTTAAAGGATAAAAGTTCCCCCATATGCTCTTCCCTACTGAAGCTGCTAAAGGCCCCAAGAACCACACTTAGGAAAATGTTTCTAAGGTAAAATAGATCATCCCAACAAAGATTCTTGAAGATGTTGAAGACCCACCAGAGGTAATTTCCTGCTAAGTTTCTTCCTAGTTTCTTATTTTTCTATTTCTTGGTTTAATCCTATAGTTTTATGCTATTTTGGTTACTCAACTTTATTTTAGCTAGTTTAAACTCTCTGTACTACACTTTGGTGGTTCTAGGATCCTTGTAAAACCTGGTTTTTACCTTATCAAATATTTTTTTTAGTTTTTTAATTATTAAAATATATTTACATCTAAATTTTAGTTCATCTTATTCTATCATTTTTTAATCTTAGAAATATAAAATTAATTTTATAATAATTTTTTTAAATCTATAAATTGATTATGATTGTGAGATATATATATATATATATATATATAAGATTTCAATAATCAAGATTATATTTTTTATATTATTATATATTAATTGATATTAATCAAATTAAATCAGATAATATTAATTAAATAATAATTTAAATATTTTAAATACTATTAATCTTATTCACACAAGACTAAAAATTAATTTGAAAAATGATTATTACAATATACCTCCTCAATCAAGTACCATGGTTGTAATTTGACCTCAACATTAGATGTCACAAAAATATATCTCTATAAAATTATATGACTATCATTTAATGTTTAAAATTTAATTCATACCTAAAAATAATATTTTATTTAAGTATGATTATTAAAATATATATAAAATAAAATAATGAAAAAAATTAAAATCAAGAAATTCATTATAGATAAAAAGTTGGGAGAAATGTTATTGATGAGATGTGGGTGAGTTGGTAAAGTGACTTGGTTGCTACAAACACCACCCAAGTTCAAATATTAGATGGTATTGGAGGCTGGTTATGGTCAATCATTGGTATTAGGATGATTGTGATCGATTATGGTATTCTCAAACTAGTTTTGGTCGTTCATTGGTATTCTTGGGCCAATTGTGACTATTGTTGGTAATTATGGTACTTACATACTTGGGGATCTGGGGGCCCGATTATGTCCTAGACTGGTTGGAGCTCTAGTCAAAACCATATAAGGGTAATGATCCCACTAAAATCATATCTATCTAAAAACAAAGTTTTTAAAAATGTTTCTCTAAAAAATAGAGGAAAATAAAAGCATAGTTTAGTCTTTGAAATGGCTCATGGGTTTGAATTTCTTTGGTTTTTTAATTTAATAGATATCTTCTTATTTGAGAATGAATTATGTTTATCATTTTTTCATTTTATTTGAAGTAAAAATGAAAAATAAATAGATCATATTATTGAAATGCAGTTGACAATAACATCTTATATATCTATGGATTTGATTTTTATTTGATTTGAGATTATAAGATCTACACTTCCATAAGAAATCTAGGGGAACACATTAGAAAGCTTAATTTCACAAAGTTACATTTTCATATGGTTCTACTATAATTTTTAATAGGGTTCACATATTTCTTGTCATTTACCTCAAGGATGTTCCACTCACTTTTTAAGTATTTCAAAATGTCTCTAATAAATCTAGGCACTTATTTT